>SZWC01020829.1:4660-24517 GCA_023375785.1 Penium margaritaceum
CTCTCTCTCTCTCTCTCTCTCTCTCTCTCTCTTTCTCCCTCTCTCTCTCTCTATCTATCTCTCTCTCTCTGTCTCTATCTCCCTCTCTCCCTCCTTTTTCCCTCCCTCCCTCCCTCCCTCCCTTCCTATTTTCTTCCACCCTCCCTGACGGATATGAGGGTGACAAAAAAGGGACAAAAATACCTTGCTCAATAAAAATCATCTGGCATAACAGTTTCATAGAGGATATCTAAAGGTTTCAACGCACTTTACGGGACTCAAGTCGGAGTCCGTTTGAGTGAGATATGGATTTCCAAATTTTGGATATCATGGTTTGGGTTCAAGTGAAGACCTGAGCACCTTGAGCTCAAAAGGTGGCAGAATTATTGGCTAGGACGGCCGAGAGCGGCCTTCAAGGAGAAAATACGGCTTAAGGGCATTCAGAAGACTTCATGGAAGGACCAGTCCACAATTTTTGGCCATGCAGGTCGTGGGATACATAATTCTTATGTACGACAAGGTGACTACTGCTTATCCCGCTAGGCTAGGAGAGTGTGCTAGAGGATGAACTTTGACAGAGTGTATCTGAGTGCTCCCGTGGCCAGATGAGGCATATAAGGGCTTGTTTGGAATCTGTCATTATTTCCTTTCTCACTCAAGATTCAATTCAGAGATTCGCATTGCTTGTAAACCTACATTTGCTTCCGTAGTTTGTTTTCTGCGCAACCTGTAACTCCCTCTCATAGACAGTTGATCCTGCCTATGCGGCTCTTAGTGAGCCTGATCACCTCCCTGGGGGCTTCCCCAGTTTGCATCAGTGGAATCAGAGCTAGAACAAGGCTTTGCCTCATCCTTGAGGCATTCATTGCACCCTGTTGTGTGAGAGAGTCTTTTGGGGACTGATCGTTGCACTACCATGGTGACATCTACTTCAGTGGTGGCCGACATCAACATCGCCAAGTTTGAAGGCAAGAACTTCTTCAATTGGAGCCACAAAATGAAGATGGTGCTGATGGAGAAGGGTCTCTGGAGCCATGTGGCTAAGAAGGAGACAGAACCAGCTGAAGGCTCCCTCTTTCCAAGTAAGGCCAGTACCTACCACAAGAAACGTGACTGCGCCCTCGCCACCATCTACCTCTACCTTCCTGAACGGAAGCAACTCCTTGTCCGTGGCATCCTCACGCCAAAGGAGGTTTCAAAAAAGTTTGAGTCCACTTATGCATCCAAGTCAAGCCTTGTGAACATGTAGTTGTGTCGTTTGTTTCACACTGTGAAGATGGATGAGTCCGGATCCATGATTGACTACATCAACATGGTGAAGTCTCTCTCTGACCAGCTTGCTGCAATTGAGGATCTTGTTAAGGAGCATGTGCTCATGCTAACCATTCTCTTTGCTCTTCCTAGCAGCTATACTCCTCTCATTGTTGCCCTGTACCAGCGTGGAGACAAGCTCTCCCTCAACGATGTAGAGGAGAGCCTGTTGTTTGAAGAGGAGCGGCGCAAGGGAGATGAGGGCGGAAGCGGACTAGACGGCACTCTCATCACCAACTCTGGTCATGGGGGTGGTGCTGCATCAACAAGGATCAACGGCGGAGGCGGGAAGAAGAAGGGGAACTGCCACTACTGCAAGAAGCCGGGGCATTGGGCGTGCAAATGCCGGAAGAAGAAGGTGGACCTTGCGACGGGAAAGCAGTCCGAAGCTTCCACAAACACAGCAGATTGGAAGAGTGGTTTTGTGACCACCATCCGGGTCCTCCACCTCTCCAAAGACACCACCTTGCTCTGGATCATTGACTCGGGAGCCACAGAGCACATGACTTGTCGCCAGGAGTTGTTCTTGGTCTACACTGCCATTGAGCCTCGTCGGGTGTACATGGGGGATAATCATGTGCAAATGGCGGTTGGGGAGGGTGAGATTGTGTTTTGTGCTTCCGTTGAGGGTAAGCACGTGGAACGTCGTGTGAAGGGGGTGCTCCATGTTCGAGTGCTGGCAGCTAACCTCCTCTCTGTCGCAACTCTCATCTCTGAAGGCATGCAGGTTCGCTTTGAGAATTTTGGCTGCACCATCTCTGCCCATGTAGACCGTGTGCTTCCAAAAGCGGACAAAGAGGACGGACTTTACCGTCTCTATGTGGCGTCGGAGAAAGAAGTCGACTCAGCATTGGCGGCAAGAAATGGAAAACACAACATCGGCCTGTGGCACCGCCGGCTCGTTCACCTCAGCTTTGGCGCCATCATCTCCGTGCAGCAGATGGTCGGCGGCCTGGAGCTCAAGGGGGTGAAGCAGCCAAGTGCATTGGCTTGTGAGAGCTGCATTGAAGGGAAGAAATCCTGTTCTCCTTTCGCGGGGGAAGGAAAGAGGGTGGCTGAGATTCTCTCACTATTTCACTCTGATTTGTGGGGTCCCATGCCATCTCAGTCCTTGTCCGGCATGTTGCACTTTATCACATTCATTGATGACAAGTCGAGGAAGACTTGGGTGTCCTTCTTGGCTGGAAAGGATGAGTGTGTTGATGTTTCAAGGTGTGGATTGCTGCTGCACAGAATGAGAGTGGCAGGCAGTTGAAGGTGCTTCACATCGACGGTGGAGGAGAGTACTCTCTAATGACTTCCATAACTTCCTCAAGCGTCGAGGGATCAGGCACAAGGTCACCCCACCTGGAACACCGTAGCTGAATGATGTGGCTGAACGCGCAAACTGTATGCTCATGGAGTGTGTTCGCAGCATGCTCCAAAATGCGGAGCTCCCTCCAACCTTTTGGATGGAAGCGGTCAACACTGCCATATGCCTGAAAACCCGGAGTCCCACGTGCGTCGTGTTACTGCTGACACCGGAGGAGGCGTGGACAAGACGCAAGCCAACAGTGACGCACCTGAAATTCTTTGGGTGTGGTGTATTCACGCACGTGCCTGCCGGCAACTGCAATAAGCTGGACGCAAAGTCGGGGAAGGCCGCCTTCCTCGGCTACGACACCATGGGATACCGCCTTTACAACCTCACCGCACAAAGATCATCCAAAACCGTGACGTGGTCTTTCAAGAGGACATGAAGGGATGGACGTGGAGTCCTACGTCTGTACTTCTACATGCTCCCACAATGGTACGTGAAGTGGGAGACGAGTCGGTAGCAGAAGAGGGTAGTGCGGAAGATGGTGGTGATAGAGGCAATGACAAGGAGGAGGAGGGAGCCAGCAGCCAAATCTGATGTGGAAGAGCAGCAAAGCAACATATAGCAGCTTTCACGATGGTCCGCACGCATCAACAAAGGTGTGAAGGACAGTGGGGAGCAGCTGCTGTGGTCCGAGAGGCTTGCAAAGAAGCAGAAACAACAAGGGGAGCAGCTGAACCTATGCACCACTTCACCACCAACGGCATCCTTGGACCTTGAGCTCCTCTTCCTCACCGTCACCGATGACCCAGGTACTCTCACCAAAGCCATACGCAGCACCGATGCGGCAGATTGGCATGCCACAACAGACGAGGAGTATGGTGAGCTCATGAAGAACGGCACCTGGACTCTTGAGGAGACTCCACGTGGCAGCTGGGTGATCGGGTGCCAGTGGATCTTTAGGTGCAAGCGTGGTGCGGATGGTAAGGTGCTCAGGTACAAAGCACGGTTGGTTACAAAGGGGTAGGCGTAGACTGCGAATATGGATTACAATGAGACATTTGCACCTGTCGCAATGTTCCCATCCATCAGAGCAATCCTCGCTCTTTCTTCTGCTATGGACTGGGAGGTGCACCAAAGGGATGTGACGTGTGTATTTTTGAATGGTGACCTTGAGGAGGATGTGTACATGGAGCAGCCGGAGGGGTATGTGGTGGAGGGAAAGGAGTATTTGGTGTGGAAGGTTGTGAAGGTCCTGTACAGTGTGAAGCAAGGACCGTGAGCATGGTACCACAAGATGGATGAGCAGCTGGCTCGTCTTGGTTTTGTGCGAAGTGAAACTGACCATGCAGTCTATGGGTGCATGCATGAGGCAAGCCAGGTCAGCATCTTGCTCTATGTTGATTATCTGATTATGGCATCTGACTCCAAGTCTGTTTTAGACAATGTGAAGCAGTCCCTTGCTGCCAGGTTTGACATGAAAGACATGGGAGATCTCAGTTACTACCTTGGCCTCCAACTCAAGAAGTTTGCGTGGTGCACTTCTGACATTAATGTGATATGCACCAAATCGTGCGTGATTTGGCCAAGCATAGCCCACATTACGCTTGTCACAGAGTATGTCTCACCCACCACATAAGCGCCTAATGCCTCCATGGTGAGCACACGCCGCGGTGCCTCCCTTTATGTGCGAAGCGCCTTTTACAAGGCGCACATGTCATTGTACTTGATGTAGCGGTCCTGTGCTCTGTTTCGACGCACCTCCCCCACTTTTGGGTCGATTTTAGTGATGGGGTGTAACATGGTTTGAAACTTGTCCGTGGACCTGCCGTCAGAATTTTGACAAAGTCCTTGAGTAACAAAACGTAATCCTGAGTTTCGGACGTTGAGCCAGGATTTGGGCTAAGTCCCAGAGTAATAACCTACACTACGAGATCCGGCAGATATTATCCACTGGACACTTTGGTAGTGGGTTCCCACTTGATGCGCTGCTGCTTCATCCACCCGCTTTAGCCCACGTACTCTCTGCCATTCTCGCTATGTAGCGCTTTGACCTTCCTGCCAGTCTGCCTCTCCACGGATGCGAAGTACTCCCGTCCAAGACCTTGCCTTTCCGCTTCATAAATTACACAAAGAGCTTCCTACTTCGGTCATTAATGAAGGTGACAAAGTATCTCAAGTCGTTGTTTAATGAAAATTTGGATGTTCCGTGCGTCCTTGTGCATGACCTCCAGCAGGAATCTGCATGAGCAGCGTTCTCGTTGAACGGATTGCACCACGCCTTGCCCAAAATACAAGGCTCGTACTTTTTGTGTGTTGCTATATCTACTGCCACATCTGCTGCACCGTTGATGACAAGGCTGCGCACCATGTCACGCTTCGCAATCTTCTTAACAGTTGCGGACACCGAATATCTCAACCGTCGGTGCCAGAGCTCCAGATTACTACTTCTTCCCTTGGCCATATTGACGACGCACTCCTGCTAGTCTACTGTGTCTGATGGCACAAGGATCACCTTGGTCTCCATGATGTAGAGACCGTCCTTGCGCTTCACCTTCAGGATGACCTCGCTGCCGCCGTCGTTGTGCACCACTGCACCTTTCCTGTGGAAGATCACCTCATACCCCTTATTCATCAAACGGCTGACAATAAAATTTTCAGCCAGTCTGGGGACGTGCTGCACATCACGGATTGTGCATAGCTCCTTCTTACTGCCCACCACAACTTCCACCTCCACGTCATCTTGGCCGGCCGCCGGCTCGACTTTGTCGTTTGCGACCACCACTGAATTGGAGGACTTGTCGTAGGTGACGAACCCCACCTTCTTGACCTGGGTATGCTCCTCGGCCCCGAAATCCAGGCACCGCCTGTTGGCCTTCTTGAGGAAGTGGTTCTTGTTGCCATTCAAGAGCGACCTGTCCTTGGAGTTTTTGCCACCAGTCTTTGCCTCCTTCGGGCACTCATGGGTCTAATGTCCCTCCTTGCCGCAGTTGCGGCACGCACCTTTCTTGGCACCCTTCTTGCCGCCTTCCTTTCCGCCACTTCCTTTGTCCCCCACTTCCGCCACCACGCGGTTTAGTGACGAGGGCCGATGAGGAAGACGAGGACTTCCCCCAGCTCCGGCGCTGCGCCTCATTGTGGATGTACTCTACAACAGTGCCATAGGTGAGCTTGTCCTCCGGACACCCTCCAAGGATGGTGACGAGTGGAACCGAACTGTCAGGGAGGGCCGTGAGGAGGGTCATTGCCTGCAGCTGTGTTATGATCATCCATCCCACGTTGATGCATTGTGAGACGAGCGACTCAATCTGCTATATGACAGAGATGACATCATCTCCCTCCTCGTCTCACCGTGAGGAGCCGCTTCATCGCGAAGATTTTTTTCGCAAGCAAATTGGATTGTGGATAGCACAGAGTTTTTGCCAAGCTTTGGCTGCTTGCTTACAGCCTTGGAAGTAGCCTCACAGTGCAAATGTGCTTCGTCTTCCTGTGCTGCGCCAGGTTGTTACTTGGCGTGATAGAACCGGTGTCATCCTCCTGAACCACCTTAGGCTCCTACTGCGGAACGCCCAACTCCTCCAATAGTAAGCGAAACCACACCACTTCCTTGACTGTCTCGGCCAGCGTGATACACTGCACCTCCACTGTTGAGTTGGAGACACAGTTATGCTTGTTGCTGCACCACGAGACCGCTGTACCTGTGAAGAAGAACACATAGCCAGAAGTGGATTTCTTTCCGTCCACATCACCGGCGTATTTGGCATCACAGAAGCAGACAAGCCACAAGGTGTCTGACTTTCCCTTTCCATCATATTTCAGGAGGCTATAGATGGGGCTCTACTACTCCAACTTGGTCGTGCTTGGATGTGTTGGAGAGCTTAGGTCACATGCTGAAAGAATCTAATCTAATCTTACTGTGCTAACAAGAAAGGTTTTTTTCTGATGCAGTTCTACTAAATGTGATATGTTCTACCCACCAAAATCCATGATCCTTGTGATACACACTCTTCACCAGAGATGTCCATTGGTTGTCCAAAACATGGGTGGCGTGAATCAGTGAAGGCTTGCCATCCTTGAGGGTTCCTCTACACCCACTAGTGTCTACAAAGGGTTATGGATCCACATACCTAGAAGCAACCTAGCTGTACATGTTTCATGCTAGGCTGTGCACCATGGCAACGACCAAGCAAGAAAACATCCGCGCTGTCCTGAAGGTTGAAAGGTCTGGCTTCTCCTTGTGGAAGTGGCAATTTGAGCTATACATTGAAGACAAGGGCCTGTTGAGAGAAAATCGCTCCGGAAAGTGCGACGCCGGAGGATTTGGAGAAGTACAGGAAGTAAAAAAAAGAGGTGTTCATTTGTTTGGTTTTGGCGTTGGCCCCGAAACAACGTGCAAATATTCAAGGATGCACAGAGGCCACAGAGGCCTGGAAGAAAATCTCTTCCATCTACCATTCCAACAACCTTGCTAACCAGATATTCATCTTCAAGAGGCTCGTCACCCTCCAAGCTAGCAGAGGTGACGACATCATGGAGATCCTACATCAGATTGAGTGCCTTACTGCCAAGTGCGTAGCCACTGGGTGGATGGTTGATCATTCTCTGCAAACCATGATACTCCTTCTGGCCATGCCAAACAGCTGGGGTTCCATGATGACCGTCGTTGGTAGCTGGCCTGCCTATGGGCTGAAGTACGCAAAGGTGGCTGAGTATGTCTGGAATGAATGGATGTGGCATGGTAGGAGAGAATGTAGGGTAACTCCAAGTTCTGCCTTTACTGTCCGCCATCAAGGTACAGGCGGAGCGTGCAAAGTAGGGCACCAAGAAAGGTGATTAGAAGGGGTTGTGCTACATCCATGGCAAAGAAGGCGACTAATCATGCAATTGTCACAACAAGAAGTCGGACAAGCGAGGGAAGGCAGAGAAGGAGGATGACCATGCAGTGATGGTGCAAGTGTCTTCCGACTTGACTGATTCAGGAGTTGCCGTGACTGACTGCAAGAATGGGCCTCTATACTCAATGCAAGAGGGTGGCAATGTTCACTGAAGGCTTCTTGGGACAGCGCATGAATATGGCCAATCGTAATATAGACCTGGCCACAGGTGAAGGCATTGTTTGCATCAAGGTGGATGTGGACAGGAAGACTCCCACATATACGTGCTCTACATGGCCAAATGTGGGAAACAAATTCTATTATTGAGCTGCCATATCGAAAAGGGATTCAAGGCACTCTTCAACAGGAAAGAGGCCACTGTCTAGGAGGGAAGTGGCGAGGTGATAGCATATAGAAAGCGAGAGGAAAACTGAAACCTGCTTGGTGTGAAGATCCTTAGATTTTGGAGAGGGTCTGATGCCCCCCACCTTGCCACAACAGAGACCTGGACATGTGGCACCACAGCTCGTGCCACATCACACCCTGAATTGTGAGGGACATGGCAAGGAAGGAAGTGATACGAGGTCTTGAGGTCAAAGTTCTCAAGACAGCCAAGAATACCGTGTGCAAGCTTTCAACCGGCCTGAGGCAAACAGACTATAAAACAGGGCCGACACAATAGAACCTGCCGTCCGCTCCTAGTATTTCAGCTAGGAGAAGGTACCACTACGCGAGTGTCATAGTCTAGAAGGGAGAGGTTGTGATGCAACATTGTAGCACGAAACACATGCTTGTCCCAGTATTGACATGTCATTATCCCTATAGGGCTTTGAATAAAGCTGTAAAAGGCTTGACAGCACAGCAGCGGATGATCAGGAGTAAGCATGAGGTACCCGGCATGGAAGGTTCATGTGGGAGACTGTTAAACAGTGCCCCTTGCATGGACACAGTTTGCTGTTTTCCTAGTTTGACCACTGGAGAGTAGCTGGATGTCTGACCCGCATGCAGATTTGGACTCTCTGGGTTTTTCCATGTGATTTCAAGCTTTCAGTTACTCGATTTGGTTGAGCAATCATACAGTTATTCCCATCCCAAGTTCGGGTGTTAGGCGGGTGGAATATGGGTATCCGTCATAGGTGACAGGATAATTCCACTGCTGATGGTCTGAGTTCAAATTTAATGGGCCACAAAGGCACAAATGCCATAAATAAGGGACGTGGGAGGTCTGCTGGACCAAGGCGAGTCTTTCTCCATGATTGAGGGCCATGAAGGACGCTTCGACAGGTCACTGTCGAAGCGCCTCCCGTCACCTCCATACATGCGCATGGTGGGCGGCTCCACCATGGGTTACTTCAACGGCCGTAGCAGAGGCTCTAATGCTCCATTCAGGAATTTTTGGATGATTTGGAAAGCTTAGCTCACAGGCGAGAAGAATCAGATGCAAAATTACCACAATAACCAACCATCTCCAACAGTGTTTTCAGGGGTATCTTAAACATTGAGACATCGATGTCCGAATCGATGTATCAATGTATCCAGGCTGTGGAACATCGATGTTGACAGTACATCGATGCGCTGCCCCATGACCAGGGGGGCATACATCTTGCAAATGACATAACCAACTACCGTTGCTCGGATTGTGAAAGCACATTTTCTCTGGAGTTGTTTCATACATTTCTTGAAATATACATGTCAGAGTGTAGTACACTATGGTCACATTTCTACATTGCCATGTGGCTGGAGCACCACAGATTATACAACATGCACTTGAGCCAAATTTCAGTGACCCATATTGATTTCTCACAGTTCTGAGCACTTTGGTGCAACAGCATTCCACATTCCTCCAACCTTTTGATGTAGTTTTTGTTCAAGCTATCATGTCATGTCATGTCACACTACTTTTGCCATTTGCACGCATGATGGCTCCATGGCTATAGCTTCTGAAGAAACAAACATGCACAGGACTATGAATCGGAGCATGGAAAATGTTAACATCTGAATGTGAAAGCAATCGCCATAGCAAATGTTTCCCGTGGCATGTGGGAGATGCAATGGTGCTCTCATTGTCAGTGCGGATGATCTTTGCTTCCTCTTGTGGTGCCTTGATCTCACTCAGCACACTGCAAAGCCACTGTGTTTCTTTACAGACTTCTGGAATTGCGATGTACTCCGCCTCTGCGGTAGAGAGCAAGACATAGTCTTGCTTCCTGCTCGCCCAGGAGACCAGACCACTGTTGACAAGGCAGGCGAAGCCTGTGGTAGACTTCCTGTCATCAATCCGCCCTCCCCAGTCAGCATCACTGTAGCACATCAGTCATATTGGGTCTGATCCTTCCAGACTTCCAATCTGGAGTCCAAAGTGTCGTGTCTTCTTGAGATAGCAAACTATCCGCTTCCACCCAGGGTTGGCCACAAACCTGCTCACCTGACCCACCACATAAGCAATGTCAGGCCGCGTCCCCACCATCGCATACATGACGCTCCCGACGGTGGACTGGTATGGGATATTTCTCATCTGCCTTCACTCAACCTCGTTGCTTGGTGACATGCAGGAGGCGAGCTTGCAGTTGGAGGCCATGGGGATGCTTATAGGTTTGCATTACTCCATGTTGTAGTGCTTCAAGACATCCATGATGTACTCGGTCTGGTTGAGCTGAATGGTACTTGCTTTGCCATTGCGGTGGACGGCAATCCCGACGTAATATTCGAGAGGACCCATGTCCTTCATCTTGAACCTGCTGCTCAGCCGCTCCTTGAGGTCCACAAGGGCATCCTGTGAGGAAAAACACAGGATCAATTCATCCACATAAAATGCCACAAGGAGCAATCTTAGCTCCTCCTCCCGCACATAGATGCTGGGATCATTATTGCATTACGCGAAGGAAAGCTCAGCCATGAAGCTGTCCATCTCCTTATACCAGATCCGTGGGACCTGTTTAAGCCCATACAACGCCTTCACCAGCTTGCACACCTTATCCTCGGGTGATTTGAAACCTTCCAGTACCTCCATCAGCACCTCCTTGTCTAGCTTCCCATAGAGGAAAGCTGTCTTGACATCCATTTGGTGGATCTCAAGGTCTTTGGCGGCAGTGAAGGCCAGCAAGGACCTGATGGAGGCAAAAGTGACAATCAGTGTTAAGGTCTCATCATACTCAGACCCTGCATGCTGTGAGAATCCCTTTTCCACAACCTTGCCTTGTACTTGTCGATGCTATCATCCTGCTTAAGCTTTAGCCTGAGCACCCACTTTGAGCCCACCACGTGAGCGTTAGCGGGTCTGTCCACCAGCACCCACGTGCCATTTTTTTGGATGGACGCGAGCTCGCTGTCCACCGCCTCCTTCCACTTGGCAGCATCAGGCCTTTCCAATGCCTCAGCCACAGTGAGCGGCTCTCCCTGAGACAAACATGACCAGCTCAGTCCATTCCAGCTTCCGGTGTTAGCATCATATTTTGGTGTTTGTTTCCTCTGCCGTGTGCTGCGGCGCTGCATTACTGGTGCCTCATCTTTGCTTTGTTGTTGCTCCTGTGGTGTTGGCTCTCCATAGGATAAATTTTCCTCTCGTGAAGAGCCACTGGCCTCCAAGCTGGTCACAGATGCCTCGGACGTCTCCGACTCTGTGTCAGAGCTCGCCGCTGCATCAGCTTGCGCAGCTGCTCTCCCTACCCCACCACTTTTCTCCACAGCCTGCCGCACTGGCACCATTTGCCAGTTTTTGGGAGCTTGATCTCCTTACTCCAGGAGCACCAACCACTCTCCCTATTTTGGAGCTTGTGTGGGATCAAGCATCTCTTCCTTGCCTGGTTCCCTCTCGTCAAAGGTCAGGTCCCGGCTGGTGATGAGCCTTCTTGCTGCCAGGTGCCACAGGCAATAAGTCTTGTGGGCCATCTCATAGCCCACCATCATGCACCTTTGTACTCTTGCATCAAGCTTGCCGCCACCCTCTCCCGCTTGGACCTTTGCCCATGCGGTGGAGCCAAAGACTTCCAGGTGTGATGCGTCCGGCTTCTTCCCTGACCATACTTCTTGTGGCGTAATCCGTTGCTTGCCCTTTTTCTTTCCGCGCCTGCCCAGAGCAGCCACAGGGGTGAGATTGACAATGTAGCATGCCGTTCTTGTTGCTTCCACCCAAAAGTACGGTAGAAGTTTTGCATCAAAGAGCATGCTGCGCACCATGCCGAGGAGGGTCTGATTCATCCGTTCGGCCACACCATTGCTTTGCGGCATGTAGGGAATTGTGGGATGGTGGTTGATCCGGTGTTGCCACAACCAGTCCTTGCATGCTTCATACTCTCCACGGTTGTCACTTTGTATTGCCTTGACCTTCTTTCCAGTCTACCGCTCCACCATAGCAACAAACTTCTGCAACTTCTCTCTAATCTCTTCCTTGGTTTTGGAGAAGTAGATCCACACCTTGCGGCTGTGGTTGTCGATAAAGGTCAGAAAAGGATTCGTACACATCGGAGTGAATCTGGTCAAGGGCTGCTTTTGCACAACGACCGTTATGCTCAAAGGGCTTTCTCTTGTTCTTGCCTTGGAGGCAAGGTTCACACAAGATGTCACACCCAGCTGCATCCTTCTTGCAACCCTCCATGCCGCGGACCAGCTGTTGTTGTTGGATGACTTGGAGCGTGCTGTTTGCAACGTGCCCAAAGCGTCTATGCCAGAGCTCAGTGTCTTTGTCCTTTGTGGCAGAGGGTGCCTTCTGAGTTTCTATTGGTGTGTTGTCCTACATTGGTGCCGAGACCATTGCCTCCGCCGCACCTGCATGACCATCAACTTCCGAGGTTTCTGTTGTGGTTTTCTGCAGTATGTAGAGCCCGTCAATCCGTGGGACCTATGCCACAAGATCTTTGTGGCCATAGAGGACCTTGATGTCCTTGTTCCTGGTGATGAACTCCTTCTTCTGTGTGAACACGACCATCATGTCGTTATCCGTAATTTTTGACATGGACAGGAGGTTTGCCACAAAGGAGGGCATGTAGACTACATCACGTAGCTGTAGATACTTCTCCGCACTGTTACGATTGATGCTCACCAGCTTGTCTCCAACACCGCTTGTGTTCACAATGCTGCCATTTGCACATTTGAACCGCTGATAAGTGGGGGCGATGGAGATGATTCCAGCCTTGTCGTTGCTAGAGTGGTGATCAGTGCCGGAGTCAAGCCCAAAGGCTCTTGGCCTGAGCATCATCGCTCCCTTTGTTGGAGGCGTATTTTGCGCCATCATGTTGGTGGCTTCTTTGCCACCCTTTTTGCTACCTTTCCTCCCACCGATTCTGCCATCTTCTTTCTTTGGTGACCTGCACTTTCTTGCCCAGTGTGCAGGTTTGCCGCAATTGTGGCAGTTGCCCTGTCACTTGGGAGCCTTGCCGCCATTGTTGCCTCCACTGCCACCGCTTCTACTGCCGCTTTTCTGACCAGAGGCTGACCCTTTCCTCCTGCGGCCACCATAGCGTGCAGCATAGGTTGAGAAGTTAGCCTCACTCCTGCTACGGTGCATGGCCTCGTTTCACACGCACTCGGATGCTTCCATGTACGTCAGGTCATCCTCCTTCCAACCTTCCATGACGGTGATCATTGGGATCTAGCTCTCTGGTAGCGCCATGAGGAGGATCGTGGCTTGCATGTTCTCGTCAAGGTCCCAGTTCATCTGGCGAGCCTCGCCAAGGAGTTCCTCAAACTCCTGTACGGAATCAGGGATGGAGTCTCCCTCATTCACCCGTATGCTAAACAGCCGTTGTAGAATGAACAATTTGTTTGTGAGGGAGGTGGATTGGTGCACACACTTGAGCTTGGCATAAGCATCCAAAGCCAGTGTGGACCTCGCAATGACAGGGACATACTTCTTGGCTACTGCATTGTTGAGGAGTGACATGACAATATCATTTTGTTCTGTCCATGTCTTGTGCTCCGGTGAGCCCTCTGCGGGAACCTACTCCTCTCCCTTTATAATCTTGGTGAAGCTGCGCACTTTCATTGCCAGTTTGAACTGCCATCTCCAGAGCAAGAAATCGTTCCCCTCGAAGAAGGGGATTCCTCCCAAAGATCCGAGATCTTGTGGCAGTGCGGTAACACTCGCGATTGCTCCTGTGGTCTGTCATGTGGTAGCCACTGTTGAATTTGAGGACTTCCCTGTGGCAGCCCCCACTACTCCTAATGGGTCAACCTTTTTTCTCTCCATGTCTCAACTACGTTGAGGCCAATGTAGGCTGATGTTAGCTGATGTCTGCTACCGATTTTAAGGTGTAGGTCCACTGCTGACCCCTCCAACCGATGCTTACCTACAGACATAGAAGACCATTCACACCAGCACACCCAGGGTCTTGCCTCCAAGGGCAGAGCTTGTCCTGGTTGGGACCCAAGGGTCGTTCCTCCAAGGGCAGAGCTTGTCCTTGGTCTCTGTGTGCTGAGTGCAAGCCCAACCATTGGAGCTGATGAAGTAGATGGAGCTGATGGAGCCAATGGAGCTGACATGCACACCTGGAAAGAGGGTACCAAAGTTGAGTCAAGTGTGCCTTACAACTGGTCAGTGTGGGCCCATAACCCGTTGTCAACCGGCCTGAGGCAAATGGAATAGAAAAAAGGGCCGACACAATAGCACCTACCATCCGCTCCTAGCATTTCAGCTAGGAGAAGATAGCACCCTCAGGATCACAGTTCCTCACTGAGCATCTCATTGGCAATCACTTGCTAGAAACTGTGTCCACTTAACACTTGGTCACTTTCGCACAAGGTGCTAGTCAGAGACTAACTCCTGGGGCTTAGACCAACCAGTGTCTTCTTTATACTTTTTCTTAGTTGGATAGATCTATGAGGAGCATCTAAGGCCAGATTGTGTGATTAGAATGAGGAATGAGCCTGGTACATATAGTCCTAGGCCTGGCTTCTAAGGTGTGTGGGTAGTGGTACTTTTGAGGGTGGCCACTCCACACCACCTCACCACCTTGCCAATTGGCGCATCCACTAACAGCCGCGTGGCACATCCTCCTCATGCATGGAGAAATATCTAGGAAACTTCCCCTGTGCAGGAAAGTCAAAAACCTTCCTGCTCACATCAAGACGATCGCAGAACCTGTTGTTTCTAAGTCCAACATGTTGTCCACTGTGCTACACTTGTGGTGTCTTGCATGGACTTGCACCACGAACAAGGTTTTGGGGACTTACTCCAAGGGAGCCGTGCATGCCCAACCTGTCCGCTAAGCCATAGCAGTGGCCATGGGGCATAAAAGAACAGCAGGACCACCTATCAAGGTGCATCGGCACCTAGACGAACGCCGACATGCTGCAGCAAAAAAAATCTAGTCGCTCGCTGGTGGTTGACCGAGCGGTGGGGCAACTGCCTCCGCTCAAGTTCAAGACTGACCGGACCAAACAGCGACATTGATGCTACATCTGTTTCTATCAATGTACCAAGGTTGTTGTATTCCATGTACAAGGAACCCCACTGATCAGCACACGTGAGTCTGCAAAATACGGATCCCTCTAGGAGGCAGTAGGAGAAGCAACAGACAGACATGGGCAGATCCGCACAACTAAGCAACACTAAACACCAGCCGCAACAGCACAAACGGACGGGGGGGCATGAACTGACTCTCTGTGACCAAAAGCATGTTTTGGCTGTGGAAGCTACAAGCACCTTCAGGCGTCGACGTTGTCCACAACAGCTGCCACCAGCACAGCTACCAGGAGATCAGTGTTGGCTTCAATATGGTGCGGAACGTAACTGATAGTGGAATGGTAACCGTCCCAATCAGCAGTAATGCCGCCAGTACCAAGAAACAGCTCCACAAACACCAGGAGCAATGGTACAAGCTGTTGAAGAAACCCTTCTGTCCAACGACACGTCACAACGCCTTGTGCAAGAGGAAAATTCCACCAGTGTACGGAATGTGCCCTTTGGGGTATTCATGAAGGATGAAGAAGGTGCCGAAGGAATAGGAGCAGCAACAAATTGACCTAGAATAGACAAAAGGCCTCGTGGGATGGACTATGCGGGAGGCCATGGATACTTAAAAGAGCTTGCAACAACATGCTGAAACCGAGGATGTGATTCTTCACAAGTTGATGACTGCCCGTTCAACACGACCCCGAACTGTGCAAGAGACAGCAGCAACCACAGCTTTGCGTCCTTTACAAAAGGAGAATGCTCCAGAATAGGGATCAGCTTGAAATCCTACCTGCACAATCCACACTTTTCTGACACCAGCGACATCTCAATCAGAATCCACAACATTACCCCCTATTTCCCACATCCTCAAAAATCACGTGGACGCCCTAATTGCAGGACCCCGTGGCCACTATCTCTTTCCTCGAAATTTTGCAGCTTCATCCTGAATTTGCTGCTAAACCAGACGACCACTTCTGTTCAGCAGATGCTCGCTTGGCGCTAACGGGCATCCAACACCAATATGAGCAAGTAGCTCCTGTGGGGGCCTGAAACACCAGAAAACTTGAGGCAGCAATGCACCCTCACATCTCACTCAATGAGACGGACTGGGGATGGGTACCACAACCTATTGAACTCCTGAAGAGAGACGATACTTATTACAGGGGTTGTTTTCTGTAAGGTGTGGGTTCTCGGCTGCATATTTCTTGCTATCATTCACACAGGGACGAATCACACAAAATTTTCCCTCGAGGTACTAACATTTGTGGGCTGGGCAGATTTGGTGTTTCCCACTTGCCGTGTCTTCAGCAACGCTTCTGGGGGTTTTGATGCTGGAGAGGGAGAACTGTGGAACTTCCCAGTCCAGATCGGGACGCATCATGAACCACTCGCACTCTAGGTCATCCCGGATCACACCTATGATATGCTGATTGGGACGGATTACCTCATCCCACATCAGGCCAGTCTCATCTCCAGCCTTTGGGTTATGCGACTCATCTCCGCAAGCAGGTCCAACGAATATGCTCTTACCACTGTCGGCTCCCGCACAGACATCCCAATTGTGGCAGCCGCTGGCATTGACCAAGGTGACACATGCTGGGAAGATACTCTTCTCCAGCAGGAGAGGTGCTCCTGACCCCCATGAGACCCCGTCGACCAGGAGAGCTTCCGCACTCAGGTCAGGGCATCTCTGAGGAACGGTTGGAAGCCTTCATGGAGTGGAATCTCCATCTTGTGGAAGGAGAGCAGCTACCCAACACTTCTTCCATTGGCACATGTGCTAAATTTGTGGGGTACTGGAAGCATGGCCAGTCCATGATGGGCGCAGTATACGAGGATGACGATGAGGACACTCCATCCCTGAACTCCACCAGTGCACCTGCACAACAGGCATCTCCATCCCTATTTTCACATATGATGCATGCACGCTTGACACCTGACCAGTATGAACGGATGCGGATTCTGCTGGAAGAGCCCTCAGAGGTCTTCGTGGGAGAAACTTCCGACATCAGTGCAGTGGATACATATCATTTTATCAACACTGGGGATGCCTAACCTATCAAACAGAAATTCCATGTTGTCCTTTGTCCTCCGTGATCAGCAAAAAATCATTGTGGAAAGCCTGAAGGAGCTCAAGGAGCATGGAGTGATCATCCCAATCAGCCGACCATGGAGAGCCAACTTGGCCATTGTGAGAAAACCTGACGTTACCAAACGATTTTGCACAGACTTCCATGACCTCAACAGGGTGACCAAAGAGGAAGCTTACCCTATGCCACTCATTTTGACATTCAAAAGAAACACGAGGGCTGCAGATGCTTAACAACGGTGGATTTCATATCTGTGTTTCATGCCATCCCCATCCACAAGGATTCCATCCCCAAATCCGTGTTTGTCACTCCAGAAGGACTGTAAGTGCTTATACACATGCTATTTGGCCTCCATAATTCCAGCGCCACCTTCCAGCATGTTTTGGTGGCTGTTCACTCCTCCGCGGAACTTTTTTCTTCCCTTGGTGAGGTATTTATGGCCCTCCGGCGTACCAAACTGAAGCTGAAGGAAGCCAAGTGCATCATTGGTGCAGAACAGATGGAGTTTCTTGTGTTTTTTGTGAGCACTAAAGGCACCACCGATCTGGAGGAAATTTCAGCTTTCAAGGAGTGGAAGCAACCAAGGTGAGCTGCACAAGAGGAATATCTTCATTGGCTTTGTAACCTTTTATTGCCGCTTTGTCTGCACCGACGCCAAGATTGTCCACCCAGAACGCATAACTTCTCTGGAAAGTGGCCTGTCAGCAGGCTTGGGAGAAAATCAAGCTCCGCTTCATCACAGCACCCATGCTCAAGTTCTTCGCAGCCTCTGCATCAAATATCAGCCAGAATTGGTGAATCTTCATGCAAATTCTTGAGCCACCTTCCACGCAAAGGATGACCAGAGACACTTGCTGATACCACAGAACATGATACCTCCACAGACGTCGTGGTCCCACCTGTTGGAATGGACTTTGAGTGGGAGGGCACCACGCAAGAGCTTACTATTGATGAGGTACAGCTGGCTTGCCAACTTCTCTGAGTAGCTATCAATGGTCTTTTTCCCACATGTACTCTGCACCCTACTCCATCTGATTCCATGGAACCCAGTTTCCTCTTATCTGAGATCAATTCATCTCCACACTCCGCTTGCATCCGCACATCCCGCTCAGCACAGGCAGATGTGGACTCACCAGGCACCTACCACACGTGTCGGTGATCCAGAAATGGCTGCAATTCCCTGTCAATGCAGGAAATTCAGGAGCGTCTGCAGATCAATCCAGCCACTCTTAAATGATGGGAAGCCACAGCCCCATCCCGCAACTGGAATACTCCTCACACATCCTCTCACCCTCTATCTACTCCTTCCCGTGCAGTTGCTGCAAATCCCACTCCTCCCTCCCTTGACCCCCATATCTCCGCTCTCTTCTAAGACCCCTTTCTACTGATGACTTTAGTTGACTACCTTGTCCTCCATCCTCGCACCGCAGACACTCTCTCTCCCTCTCATCTTTGCAACCGCAAACACCACTCTGGTAACCACTGGCCTCCTTCTGACATGTACGACACCTTCTATAACTGGATTCCGTCACCTCCACCTCTGCATGGATAGCCTCCAGGATAATGCCGCGAATGCCCTGCAGACTGGGATGATCCGCTTGAAACCTACACCCCTGCAGATGCCACCCGCACCTGTATTGCGGTTTTCACCACATGGTTCTATGCATGGATTTGCAGGTGAGATCTCATGGCCGTTGTGAACACTGGTGCCACACATGCTATGGTTGCCATTCCGGTTTTTGCACACTCAGCCTCACCCATCTCATTCGACTAAGTCCCATGTGCTTCTCTCTGGCATCGGGGATCATCGAAGCACTAGGCGGATAAATTGGCCTGCTGTCCATCCAGCCTGCCAATATTCATGCAGGATGCACAGTGCAAGTAAGCATGGCACGGACATACGGCATCCTACTCGCAGTCGACCGCCTCACACCAAACCAGGTGAGAATTAAAACGGACGATGGAATTCTCAGCCTCATTTTTCGTAGTAGAATTCCATTGTCCACGTGAGTTTTCACGTCACCTCAATCAGACTTGTCTCCCACACCTGCTCCACTACCGCTCTTTGTTTCTGACTCTCAACTTATGGTCCATCAGAACATCCGCCAGGCTCTGACTGCGGGAGCTATTGCTGGCTGAGGCCGCAGCCACCAACCCTGTGGACGCCCATGCACGAGGACCGCATTCACTGTGATGGGGGTTGTCTGTGGCACCCTGTCCTCCGTTGTTTCTAGTGTCCAGGCAGCGGCAAGCATCTCTGTAGTAGTTGGACACAGACCGAAGGCCCGCTCCGTGGAGCTAGTAGAAGTTGCCAGTGTATCCAGCCCTTCCATGGCCCGTCCACTAGTGAGAACTACAGTAGCACGGGCTGACACTACCACAAGCTCACCCAAGGACGACCATCAAATTTAACAAGGATTACAATCAAGATCGGAAGGTCCAAGCACGATGAATGTATACGAGGACCTCCCTCAAGATGACAAGAGTTCCAACGGAAGTGCTGGAAGGGGAAGGGGGAGAAGGATGGTGCCAGTGGATGGCGCTTGCCATCCTCTTGCTGTAGGAGGAGATGCAAGGTCTTTCGTGGAATGATATAATCCTGCTAAAGGTTAGATGGCCGCATGAACTCTACCAAATTGCCACAAAGATGACCACCTATTCTGTGGCATCCCATCGCCTTCAATTAATAGAGTCCACATGAGTCCAGGTGTTGCTGAAGGAGCTCCACGATAACGCCTACTACAACGCCAAGCCAAGATTCCATACAGTGGCCACAGACATGGATCTACCCAATAAACCCGTAGAGGAAATCGAGCTTGAAGCTGCTAGGATATGGTGTCAGGAAGTGCTTGAAGCTGCACACATACACACACACACACACACACACACACACATACACACACACACACATAAACA
>SZWC01020829.1:34638-39638 GCA_023375785.1 Penium margaritaceum
CACACACACACACACACACACACACACACACACACATACACACACACAGACACACATACAAACACATACACATACATATACATACACACACACACACATACTCCTGCGGCCCGGATCTGCACCCCTGCGGCCAAGACCTGCACCCTTGCGGCCCAGACCTGCACCCCCAGCGGCCCAGATCTGCACCCGTGCGGCTAAGACCTGCATCCCCAGCGGCCCAGATCGGCACCCGTGCGGCCAAGACCTGCACCCAGGCAGCCCAGATCCGCACACCAGCACCTCAGCGGGAGCGGAGCGGAGCGGGAGCGGAGCGCAATGGGGGCGGGGGCGGGGCGGAGCGGGAGCGGAGCGGAGCCGGACCAGAAGCGGAGCCGGAGCGGAGCGGAGCAGGAGCGGAGCGGGAGCAGGAGCAGAGCGGGAGCGGGAGTGGTGCGCAGCGGAGCGGAGCGGGAGCGGAGCGGGGGCGGAGCGGGAGCGGAGCGGGAGTGGAGCGGGAGCGGAGCGGAGTGGGAGCGGAGCGGAGCGGGAGCGGAGCAGGAGCGGGAGCGGAGCAGAGTGGAGCGGAGCAGCCACAGGAGTGGAGCGGGAGCGGAGCGCAGCGCAGCGGGGGCGAAGCGGAGCGGGAACGGACCGGAGCGGGAGCGGAGCGGAGCGGTGGCAGCAACGACAGCAGCGATGGCAGCTTTGGCCGTGACGACTTCTCCTACTGCTTCCCCCTCCCCTCCCATGGCGCTCCTCGTCGCCCCCCTTGCCGCTCCGGTCTTCCCGGCCTGGCCCCTCTGTGCCCGGCCGCCCCCTAGCCCTCTTTTCCCGCTGCGCCTGTGGCGCGTGCAGCTGGCATGCCGGGGCTGGGCGCAGGCCGCCTTGCCTTGGGACGGGCAGGGGCGCCCGCCTCGGGCCCGGCCACGCCCGAGAGTCGTTCTGCATCATGCCGCCGACCTCCACCCCCCGCCCGTCCGCATCGAGGAGATCGCGGCGTCCGTGGCAGGAGGCGATGACAAGCCGATGGCGCGCCTCCGCGCTGCTGGCCTCTGGGGGGCTCGGAAGCGGGCGACGGCCCCCTGCCTTGAGTTCGTTGCGCCGCGCCTTTCCGGGGAAAAGTGTCCCCGCCTCCTCCCGCCGGCCGTTGGTGTGGCCAGCCCCTGTAAGCGTAAGGCGGTGCCAGTGGCGGAGCCGGGCGCTGGGCTCTGTGGTGCCGCTCCGCTGCCCCCTCGCCCTGTGACACGCAGGCGTCTGCAGAGAGGGTGCGTCGTCCAGCCTCCTCTGTGCCTTCGCTTGCCCCCGGGCCTCCGGCCCCTCCTGCCGCAGCCTGAGAGGCCTCAGCGTCCAGGTGGAGACTTCCGTGGTGCAGCGGCTAGGGCTCAGGGGCAGCAGCAACAGCCGGAGATCCCACGGCTCCGGCAGCCGGAGTTCCCTCAGTAGCAGCGGCAGGACGTCCCGCAGCAGCAGCAGCCGGCGGAGGAGGTGCAGCAGCAGCAGCAGGAGGACATGCGGCAGCAGCAGCCGCGGCACCAGGAGGGACAGCTCCTCCATCTGTGGCACTTACAGGAGTCGCAGCTTCGCCAGCAGCAGCAGCTGGAGGGCTTGCAGCTGCAGCTCCAGCAGCTCCTACGGGATCAGCACCGCCAGCACCATGTTCGGCCGGAGCCGCAGCAGCAGCCACAGTAGCAGCAGCAGCAGCGGGCACAGCAGCAGCAGCAGCAGTAGCAGCAGTAGCGGCCACAGCAGCAGCAACCACTGAAGCAGTCACAGCAGCCGCCGCCGCAGCCGCAGCCCCAGCGCGCGGCAGTCTCCGCCGTGGAGCTCAACGCCCTCCTCTCTCACCTCTGTGCCGACTTGGAGGGCGAGTGTGAAGCACTGCAGACCGACGTTCGGGAGCGGCTCCGTGGTCTCTTCCTCTGCTACGACTCCTACATTGGCCAGCACCTCTCCGCCCTCCACCAGCAGCATGCGTCCGTTCGGGAGGCGCTCGCCCAACTTCACCTGCAGGCGGCTGTCCTTCGCAACAACTTCGCCGCCCACGTGGGCTCATTGCCAGGTCTTGACCCGCGGGTCGATGAGGTCGTTCTGGCGGTGCGCAGGCTCCAGGATCTTCTCGAGGGCCAGGCGCTCCAGGAGTTGCAGGAGCAGGAGCGCTGTCGCAGAGCCCTCGCACATCTTCACCACCAGGTCCTGGGGTTAGCGGCGCACATTTCTACGCTGCCGGCACATGCGGACGGGCTGGCGCCCGACCCTGCTGCTCCGGATACGTCGGGCAGCAGCGACCCAGGGCAGGAGGTGGTCATGGAGGCAGCAGATGAGGTCGCCCCTGCCGACGCGCACGAGGTGCCTCAGGCCTTGCTGTTAGCGCTTCCCCCGGCAGGCGAGCCCCTCGCGAGCCCGGTGGACGTCCCGGCTGTGCAGGTCGTGCTTGCCGCGCCGGCACCGGAGGCCTCATCGTTGGTGTCTCCGGCTCCTGGTGCTACGGGCCAGGGGTGTCAGGGCGGCCGACAGTCCGAGTTCTCGGGCCCGCACCCATCTACCTCCGGGACTAGTGTTCGGCAGACGCGATCCGCGAGTGGTGGGCGACCTTGTGTGACACCTAGGGGAGCTGGAGGTGCAGCAGGCACTGGCGGCGATGACGGTGACGACCTTCGCGGGCCCCGGTGCTCGACCCCACCCCTTGATGCTCCTGAGGAGTTGGAGGAGCAGGAGCAGGCTGATGTGGAGCTCTTGCTAGAACCGGGTGCCCAGGAGTCGCCCGCAAGCCGCGCGCCTTGGGCCCAGCCATCGGCGACCATGACCGGGCCGGGCTGTGCTCGGGTCAAGTGCGCTTGCCGACGCCGGCGTCGGCCTTCTGCGCTACCCGTCTTGTTGGCAAGCCCCGACGACGCGTCGTCCACTCGTCCAGCGCCTGGCGGACAGGCGGCAGTCACCAGCGACAGTGGAGCCGCTCCTCTGATTTCCCCAGCCCCACCTGACTTGGAGCCTCTGGCGTTGGTACCGTGGTCCCCTCCTCCGGGACATGCTGCCGCCGTGGATGCCAGTGCAGCCTCTCCCCCGCGGTCGCCGGGCCGTATACCGACCCCTCAGGTTGGCCCACGGACGCGAGGGCCGCCTTGGAGGTGTCCCTGGTTTGGCTGCGCCTATGCCGGTCGCAGCCGCCGGGCTCTGTGACGCCATTGGAATCTCCGTCACCCGCGTTGGTGCATCGACGTGGCCATCAATGGAGAGTAGCGCCTCCGCTCCGACATGGAGGCCCCACCGCCGATGCCCGCAGACCGGCCTGTCCGAGCCAGCACAGAGGCAGCAGCGGAGGCGCGAGAGCAAGCGGATTGGATCGCGGAGCGGCGTGCTCATGGTGGATTAGCGCACCCGGAGCAGGTATTCACCCCACAGGAGTGGCAGGTAGAGTGGCGTCATCGGCGTGAGCAGCGGGACTCCCAGCAGGCGGCTCGCCCATCCCGACGGTGTCGCTATCTTACGGCGCGCCACGAGCGTGTCTCTGTGGCCCGCGATGCGCTCACGCCCCATGGAGCTGCTGCAGATCACGCCCCGCCAGCGCCGCCTTCACAACAGGAGCGGGCCTTTGCAGGCGGGCACTAGGCCCAGGTGCTGCCTGAGCAGCCCCTGGCTCTTCCGCCGCCTCCCTGTGCGGCGGAGAGTGGCGCTGGTGCCGAGGGAGACGTTTTTCCCACTCAGCGGCGGCAGCAGCAGCAACAACATCGCCCGCACCCACAGCGTGAGCCCCGGCCGCAGCAGCAGTGCTGGCAGCTACAGTAGACCTCGCAGCAGCAGCAGCACCAGCAGTAGCTTCGGCAGGACCCGCTACGGCGGCAGCAACAGCCTCGCCCGCCCAGCCCGCAGTAGCAGCAGCAGCAGCAGCAGTTCCGGCCCAGGCCACAGTGGCGCAGTGTCCAGCAGCAGCAGCAGGAGGTGGACCCCGTCCTACATCAGCGTCCGCTCCACCAGCAGCAGCACGTCCGTGATGAGGGCCTCGCGAGGGAGGCCGCAGAGGAGGAGGATGGCCGTTGGGAGTGCCTGTGGCGCTGGGCAGAGGGCCAGGACTGGGGCCAGCTCTTCGGAGTCGCTGTTCTGCCGCCCTTCGTCTTCTCGCGTAATCCTTCTAGAGCTGTCGATGCGGTCCGTGCAGCTATGCGCATCCCCCTCGCTCACTGTGTGGTTCATCCTCGGGATGCTGTGGGCCCGCTCCTCCTCCTGGCGCTTCCCAGCCTCATCCTCCGCGTGCGACAGCAACATCGCACGGGCTCTGATGCGGACTGGGTCCGTTATCTGGTTTCACGCTTTGAAATAGGCAATTGGCAGGCGTTGTGGAGCGAGGCGGTTTTGCACACGCGCCCGGCTGGACGGCCACCCTCTCCGTGCTCGTTGCGCAACCACCATGAGGAGGCTGCAGAGCACCGGCTTCAGCGAGCTATGACCAAGTTCCGCCGGGGCAACACCGCGCGCGCGCTGGATGCCCTCGACTCTTCCTCCTCTCTGGCACCTCCGAGCCCTGCCGTCCTGGCGCAGCTTCAGGCCAAGCATCCACCAGCGCAGCAGCCGATCCGGGCCTGGGTGGCGGAGTCTGCTCGTCGTGCCTCGGCTGCGTTTCCTGACGCAAACGGTGTCTGGAGGGCCCTCTTGGACTGCAGTCGTGGGTCCGCCGCTGGACCCTATGGCCTTACCCTCGACCACCTCCGCCAGGCGGTGGTTGGGGATGAGCACCTCACCTGACCCTTTGCACGACTGCTGGGGTCCATCTGCCGCGGCCTGCTTCACCCGACTGCCCGACGCTTCCTGGCGGCCAGCAAGCTCATCGCCTTCGCCAAGCCGGATGGAGGTGTGCGTCTGATCGCGGTCGGAGAGGCCATTTGGCGCCTGGTGGCGCACTGGATCGTGTCGACGGGGCGCCAGGAGATGCAGCAACGCTGGCCCCGTTGTAGCAGGGTGTGGGGGCGCCGACGGGCATGGACACTATTGTGCACACCATCTCCGAGCAGCTGAGTCTCTGTCCACAC
>SZWC01020829.1:44638-47165 GCA_023375785.1 Penium margaritaceum
ACACACATACATACTTACACATAGATACATATATACACATATACACACACACACATACACACACACATACACACACATACACACACACAGACACACACACACACACACACACATACACACATACACACATACACATACACACACGTACATACACATACACACACACAAACACACACACACACACACACACACACACACACACACAAACACACACACACATCCACATACGCTCCTCATACACATTTCAGACTTCTGGGAGGAGGGAGAGGAGTGAGAATGTGAGTGTTTTTAGGAAATTTGAAAATGTATACTGTTGCATATTGTGCAATGTCTACCACATACACCCCCTCATACACTCTCGTTGTACATTTTTATATTTGGAGGAAGCAGGGGATATTGGGGATTTGCCGACGGATTTTGATGATATCCTTTCTCATAAAGAATATCAACGTGTACGAGGCAATTGTACGAGACATTCTATATGGGGAGATTATCATTTTGTACTCAAATGTTGTTTTACCAAGAGACATGTTATCATAACAACTTTACAATATGTTTTTGTAAACTCACACACACACAGACAAAACACACACACAGATACACACACACACACACACACACACACACACACACACACACATACACACACACACACACGTACATGATGCGCAGGCGGCCTTCAGCATCCTCCGGGAGTGCGTCACGCAGCGCCTCCAGCATCATACCTGCCTCACCCCTCCCTCTCCCTGGTGGATCCATCGTCTCCAGTGCTTCAACGACCGGGTCGGCTTCTGCCTCCGCAGATTGCTCCGCCTGGACGGGGTCCAGACGTACCGGGAGGGTCGGGCGGTCCTCCATGCAGAGCGTCAGGCGCGTCTTCCGGTCCGCCTCGGCGGGCTCGGGCTTACACTGGTGGCGGACCTGGGCCCGCTGTCATTCCTGTGCAGCCGTCTGAAGTCCTGGTGCGCTGTTCTGTGCCTGCTCCGTCTGCCTGGCCTTCCCCAGCACCCGCGCCACCAGTCGCCGACGCGGCAGAAGCCATCGCTGCCACAGCCTCCGCAGCAGCAGCAGCAGCAAGGGGCCCCACGCGGGGGACCTTGGGGTACGCGGGCCTTTGCAGATCTGCGGGAGGAGGTGCTTCAGCACTACCCGGAGCCCCTCCGAGCAGAGGTCCCCGGACTTGCAGAGTGCGAGCAGGGTAGCCCCCACCGTCTCTTCCAGGACCTGAGCTCCAGGCTCCACGACTGGCGCTTGGACGAGCTCCGTGCAGCGGTCGAGACAGATTTGGGACCTCTTGAGGCGCACCCACAGCTCCAGCATCTGGCAGCAGAGCAGGGCGAGCACAGTGAAGACTGGCTACTGGCGCACCACCGCTCCGTTGCCGACCGCCTCTACATGGCGCCGGAGGACTGGCTTGTTGCATGCCGCTTCCATCTTGGGTTGCCCATCGCGCACCTCCGCCACACGCCGACTTGCTCCTGTCCGGCGGCGGTGCGCCTCCACCCATGTGCACCGCAGCACGCCCTGCGGTGTCCGTGGGGTGGGGAGCCCAAGGCCGTCCACGATGCGGTCGTTCGTGAGCTTGCGGCAATCATGCGAGAGAGCGGCATGGGTGGCGTTCGGGAGGAGCCGGAGGAGATCATACCGGGGGGCCGGCCGGACATCACCTGCCTTGACGCGGCCACGGGTCACCTGTTGGCACTTGACGTGGTCATCGCCGACCCCCAGAGCCCCTCCTTGGGACGAGCGTCTCGCACGCGCCTGGGAGTTGCCCTTCAGGACGCGGTCCGGGTGAAGGAGGCAAAGTACGCGCAGTGGCGCAGACAGGCGGTCTGGGACCAGATCGACTTCATCTTCCCCGCCATGGAGACCCTCGGCGCCACCTCGCGCGGCTTGGGCGCGGTTTTGCGCAGGGCTACGACAGCTTCGGAGAGGCATCTCGCCCGACATGGCAGCTCCGAGGGCACGGCACGGCCACTTCGAGCGCTGCTCAGCCAGCGCCTGGTGGTTACCCTCCAGGGGGCCCAGGCCCAGCAGTTCTGTCGACGTGCAGCAGAGTGGGCAGCAGACGCGGCTCTGGAGGAGGATGTTGACCGAGCTCAGAGAGCTCTCCTCCGTCGGGAGGAGGGTCCAGCGGAGGCGGACCTCGCTTTTGTGGGTTGCGAGTAGTTGTGCATTGTGCAGTTGTGTTCTCTACAGCAGGCTGTCAGCGCATTTCCTTTCCTTGAACAAACTCGCCTGGAACCAGGGTCTGGTCCATGCTAGCACCTTGTACCATTCTCTCCGTTCATGAATGAGATTACACACACACACACACATACACAGACACACACACACACATACATACACACACACATACATACATATACATACATACATATATACACAAATACACACACACACACACACAAAAGCACACACACATACACACACGTACACACACACACACACATAAATACACACACATCCACACACATACATACACATACACAAACACACACACACACACACACACACACACACACAC
>SZWC01020830.1:0-11529 GCA_023375785.1 Penium margaritaceum
CATAGACATAGACATAGACATAGACATAGACATAGACATAGACATAGACATAGACATAGACATAGACATAGACATAGACATAGACATAGACATAGACATAGACATAGACATAGACATAGACATGGACGTAGACATAGACATATCGCTCTCATTAAATGAAATGGACTACCAGAGTACATCATGCATCTAGGGTCGGCATGCAAGATAAAGTCATGTCCGCGTGAAAGAGAGAGCCATGTCCGCATGCAAAAGAGAGTGAGAGGGTCATATCCGCATGCAACGGGTATGTCCATCCGGTCCGGGTCATGCAAGCAGTAGCCATGCACGTGGGAAACAGGCAAGAGAGATCCTACAACATCACAAGCCAGGGGGAACACATGCATGCCACGTGGGGGCCATGTCCACTATCCTCCACTCTCGCTCCACCCTGCCAATGTCCGTCAGCTCCAGCCCCTCCTCCCTCCTCCAGAGCGCCCGCCTAGCCCTCGCCACGTCGCCTGCGTATGCCGTGTCCCTGGCCCACGCCATGGCCCTCTTCGTGATCTATTGCGCCTGAGCGCGCTCGAGGGCCACCCCCACCCGGTGGTTGACGAGGGCCCTCGCCGGTGCAGCCACCCCTTTTGCTTCCCCCTACCGAATCAGCCTCCACTGTGTCGCCTCGGTACAAGCCTTCAGCACTTGGTTGAGGCCTCTCGAAAACTCACCAAACATCTCCAGCGAAACCGAAGACCAGTAGATCCCTCTCCGCTACCCCACTCATGGTCAAGTGGACCTATCCAATGAGTGATCACGAGCTAACCAAGTAAAAATGAGAGCTGGACGAGATTTTTGGGCAGTAACTTAGTCGTCCATCTATATCACCATACACAACCCCGGTGCTTTTTTTAGGAAGAAGATATGTGACATTGTGCATCGGCTCCTGGGGGTTGAACGATGCTACCATCAAGAAATATAATCCCCATTCACGAGAAGACAAGAATTTTGACCAACTTTAAGGAGCGAGAATCTTAATCGAGAGTGACTTGCAGAGCGGTTATCACCATATTTGTGAGTCTGATAAAGACATCGAAAGATGGTGTTTTGTACTCACGAGGGAGACTTTGAGTTCACGCTCATACCATTTTGACTCAAGATTATTCCTACCATACTGTGAAAGCAATGAACAACATCTCTTGGCCGTACCTCGACGGCTTTATCATCGTCTACGTTGATGACATTCAAGTGTACAACCCCATGTTGGAGGACCACAATGGACGTTTATGAAAATTCCTGAAATCCTTCTAAAGAAAGAATTCCTATGGAAGCCTCTTGAAGTGTAACTTTGATGGTCGTTCCATTGAGTTTTAAGGCCATCATCTATGGCGGACGGATGAGGATGGACCAAAAAATGGTGATGATTGTTCGCTAAAAAATCCCTCCAATGTTCGAGATGTCCAAGTGTTTAAAGGTTTCTACAAATATTACCATCCATTCGTGGACAATTATGCCAAAATCGAATTGCTGTTGAATTGCTCCTAGCCACATGTGAAAATTTGCTTGATGTAAAGGTCTCGCTTGACTCATGGAGTATGGATCGAGCCCATTGCATCTGGTCATTGAGTGAGTAAATCCGCGAGATTTATAATTCTTTGGTACATGTATCGTAGTCAAATTTTGATTGAGGAACTCCTTCCATTGAGTTTGTTGACGGTTCAAATCTAGATGTCTTCAAATACTTGAGGGAGTGGTGGTCAGTGCCTGTAAAAAATTGTCGGTATTCCAGAAAAAGGGCCATGTTTTGGATGCTTGTACGAATGCGAATGTTTCCTCTTCATGCACAATATGTTTTGGCTTATACATGCACACTTTGCATGAAAAATACGTGATGCATTGTTCTTCACCACCGTTGTCTTGTAAGAGAACAACTATGACCAATCGACTAGACTCGCGAGTTTCCATGACCATGTCAATGGTTCAATCCGCCAATCGTAAGGTTGTTGCCGAGGTCAAAGAATCTATCAAAGAGATGGATTATTATTGTTCTTTTCTCCATGTGTAATGGAACGGACAGAATCCTTGGCCAACTAGGCCAAAACCGCGGTGCTTGAGGGTCTCCGACCCTCAAGCCATCCCGTCCGCCCGCCTACAAGCCAGGGACCCCGTGCGGGCCACGTCGGACCGGCCGCGCGCTACACTCCCCCCCAATAGGAGTGAGCCACCCTCGGCGTCCGCACGTCGGACTCAAACCCCGGCGCTCTGATACCAACGTAACGGAACGGACAGAATCCTTGGCCAACTAGGCCAAAACCGCGGTGCTTGAGGGTCTCCGACCCTCAAGCCGTCCCGTCCGCCCGCCCACAAGCCAGGGACCCCGTGCGAGCCACGTCAGACCGGCCGCGCGCTACACCATGATTCCACTTATTTGATTTGTTAGTGAAAGGGACAAGGTGCGAATACTCTTACATCGTTTTCTAAAAGTTGATGATACTAGTCACATTGCAAAGATTTGTTGACCTTGTCCAATGATCAACTGCTGACACTTTTTTCATGTCTTCCAATCCATCCACTACTGATGATTTGACCCTAATATTTGATCGAACAATAGTCAATTTCGTACTTTGATAGTTTTTTTGTAGAACATGTGTCATTGTAAGACCTCATCAGCTCTTTAGAAAGATGCCCACCCTCCTCCAAGACGTTGGTGTACACTTGGATTTAATCAAGATACACATCAATAAGGTGATAAATGCTTTTTCCCGATACAATCTTGCGAGAGTCTCGTAACTCCAAATGACATGATCATGAACTTTACTTTTGAATTTTAGTGCGTTTTGAATTTAATCCTCTCAATGTTTTCAGAAGATATCTTGATCATTGCTAAGTAAGTTTAATTTAAAGACACTGAAAGTGGATGAACAAATTCATCTCACAAGGGAAGCGGAGAGTGATTCCTCATGTTTACGCTGTTCATTGCATGGCATGCATATGCATCTTGCACTTTTTTTACACAAAATATTGTTACGAGATAGGATGATGTGGATGGACGGACGAATGTTATTCTTGAGATTATCCTCCAGTTGTCTATTCAGTTGTGTTAGCTCGTAGTTGCTCATGAAACAGGTCCCCCTGGGCTATTGGTCGGCTTCTTGGCTTCAATTCAATCTGATGGCAATTCATCGCAAAGTGTATCCGTAAACTCCTCAAGAAGTTGTACAAACACCGGGGCACTGTGACAAAGTTCGTAGTGGCCATTGCGGACGAGGCTCATGAGGCTAATATGTCGATGGTTGTTATCTCAATCCCCTCATCAGATTCTCCTTGGATGAGCTATGCTTATGCTCTTTGCTTCAAGAGGTACTTGGCCAAGTAAAGAGTCATTGGCCATGGTCATGGTGTTTTGTTTCATCTATCTCCTAGATTTCATTGCGATCCTTTCTCTCTTTCTCGTTAACCAGCTTCTCGTAATCATCGTTATGTCATGGATTGAGCTAACAACGGTGTGTACCATTGTGTGCCATTATTGCTGACGTAAACAAAACCGTCAATCCAGTAAACATACGCTTCATAACAGCATAGGATATCTTGTATAGGAATGATTTTCTTGTCACTTCTAGAGCAAGTTCTTAAGAGCGTTACATCATACAATTGTTTCATTCGCAACCCAAGAGTTTTACTAAGTAAACAAATTTTGAGTCATCTGTCGATGATCTTTCTTTCAAAGACAATCTTTTGGTGTGTGGGGAATTCCTCCGATCAATAACACTAGCATTGTTTTGTGAGTCATGCAATCACGTGATTTCACCATCAATAGCATCATTGGTTTGTTTCCTTCGCATCCCTTGTCAAAATCTATAGTCTTAGGTGCCCTCATTCCCGGCACTTTCATTCGTTCAAATGAGTTGCCACGTGGCACACATTGCTTTCCGACAAAGAGGAGCTTTCAAGTCTGCTCATGTCCTCTACCACATCCACTTTCCTTTTTTTCTCCTATTTACATTAAACTATAGATGCCAAAACTCCTTTGAAATATCCGTGGTTTTTCCCCAAGTCTAACAGCGCTGAACATCTCATTGTTGATCAGCATACAGTTCCTGCAGTATCGAGGTGTCGGTCGACTGTGGATATGTACAATCATGAAAGGAACCGTGGATCTCAAACCACTAGCCATCGGATGCTTGGACAATTCAATCATATTCATTGACCCTTTCAGTACAGAAGTACATCTTTCAGCTTGTCAGCCGCATATGAACGGACCGTCCATTTGCGTTTGCAAGATCGAACGGCTCAAGAAGGGCCAGTTAGAATTAGGGCTCACTGAAGAGTTGGGTGTTTCTCTCGCTGAGCATTTCTTTTGAGACTGGTCCAAGATCCTTCATTTCTGAGTTGAGCTGTTAATGCACATGGTTGTCGACAATCTCAAAGCCAGGGAAGTCTGGTACACTTCGTTGTTCATTGGTGTTTGTCGGACTCAACTACCTGCAATGCCTCAAAATTTCATTCAGAGGCGGTGGGATGCATTTGCCAAGCCCACGGGGCCCAAACATTGAGAAGTTTTTGGAGTGGTTGGATTGGTGTCATTGGACCTATATACTACCACACATGCCAGGCATTTGCCTTGCGATCTTTGTGCATTGCGAACTACTGTCCCTCCATTGCTGGAGTCTTTGCCGAGCGACGATGTCGTCGCTAGGTGTTCTCCGTCATGATGACCGTGGTCATCACGAGGTCCATGAAGTCCCAAGTCAAAGACAGGCGCTAAAAACTTTTGCGAGTTACTCATGTGTGGGCGAAGTTTTCTTTTGCCCCTCTCATACCATTGCACTCTCGTATGAAGTCCTACATTAGCAATTAATAGGTAGAAGGTAGCGAAGTAATCACAAAATCTTGCACTTAGACGTTTGTGCAATTTTGAATTGCTAGCAAGTGTTCTTTTTGGACAAGTGTTACAATAGTCAAGCACGTATACGTAGTTTAAAAAACAGAATTGAGCCATAGGCAAGGTCTTAAACACTTAGAAAAGCAAGACGTACGCGAATTTATGATTTTATTAAAAAAATTGAACTACCTTGGTAGGAGGTGATGGGGTTTTGAAAATACGCACAAAGATGTAGGGCCATTGAGAAGTCAACCAAATATTGCAAAAACACCGATGAGGTTCGTAAAATGTCCTACATTTTTCTAGAAGGTTTTGCAAACTGGTCGAAAAGCTTGGAATGGAAAGCTCTACATTCAGGTAATTGGTCTAAATGCCCTTGAAGAATTGGCATAAACATCTAAAATATGACTCATGGTGGGATATGGATGTACTGGGAGAGGTGTCGATGCACTCGGTTTGGGGACCCATGAATACTTGGGACTCCAAAAGCACACAAGGAAATGAAAGATAGGTGTTTAGGATGAATGTTGGTTAAAGAACAGTTCAATTGGATTATTTGTGCGATGAAGAAAAAAACACAAATCATTCGCAACATATAGTTCTTTGGCGGGCAACTATATCTGAGCTGCCGTATAAGCGCAACGCACCTACGCGGACTGATGAGCGACAATCACAACGAAGGCAGGTGCCTGTTTTGACAGCTCATGCCTAAGCAATGTCAAGGAAGGATTCTAATGTCTATTGTATGCCGATTTCTTAACGCGTCTATGCCGACGACTGCTACCCGCGCGATCGAAAGGCCGATACAGGAGTACAGATAATCGTCAAAATACCTTGCGTGGCTGAATGGGTAGGAGATCATTCCATCGGACTTCACATCGATTCGCTATTTTCAGTAAAACAGCCCCTAACAAGAGGAAATGGAGATCGACAACCGGACTATCTTTCCTAATCGTTTTGCAAGTTCTGATAATTCCCTATGGTCGAAACACGACTTATCATTCGTGCATCCTCTTCCAGCGTGGCTTGTGATTCGTCGTTCCTGAGTTCAGATTTTTCAGTGGACCGTATCAACATAGATAGTATTTATCATTGCGAATACCTTGTCCACCACTATTTGCCTCACTCTTAGCCAATAAAATCTTTCCCTTTGGCAGGTGCCCTCCACCATCGGCAAGAACAGGCCATCTCCAGGCATCAGAGAATGTGACGCTTTGATTATCGGTGCTTCCGGATTACGAGGACAAGCCACGGCATCGGGATGAACGAAAACAAGAAGGCGTGACCCCGCATCAACACAGGGGTCCAAACATGCACTTCAGATAGTTTTATCCTTTTTTGGCTACACCCACGTTTTAGAAAAAATCAAGAAATCTCTTGTAATTTTAAAATTTTCAAAGTCAAATAGTGGGCTTGACACCCGAATCTTGTTTGGTGCTTGTGCCCAAATGCGCCCTAAGGATAGTGAAAAGCTCATGCATAAGTTTTTCCTACACTCCATACTTCATCATCGAAGACCTTGTAGGCCTAAAAAGCAAGATGAAAATTCACTTCCAATCATTAACTCTCGAGAGGAACAAATGATTGGATCACCTCGTTGGCCTACAATCCCACAACATCAATTCCGAGATTGACTCATACCATAAAAGAACCTACATCACCATTTTGTCTAGGGACAGGACGTCTCTTTATCATATGAGGCAAATTGGAGGGAGAAATTTCATGATACTTGATTTGACTGGGGCTCCATTCGTGCAAAGCTTTATTTTCTACCTTTATATCTTCAAGGTCGAGATGTGTGCACTAAATCCTCTTTCGTTCTATTCTAGTTGCTGGTTGTACCCGATTCAATCAGAATGGTTGAAGTGCACGACTGTCTTGTGTAGAGGTGGAAACAACTAAAAAGCGTTTCCTTCTCTGTCATCCATTACTTCTCCTCTTACATCGGATGCAAAACGTCTTGACTTGTACTTCCTTAGAAATATGTTCCAAGACCCCTAAAACAATTTCAGGCCATTTAACACCCAAGTTGTTCAACGTTTTCCGGTTTCATTTTCGTGTTACCCTCCTTACACTACCTGACAAGAGCGCTTGGTAGACCCAACCTTTTCCCCTTCCGTTGAGATGATTGCCAAATACTTGATGGAAATTGAAATAAATAATGGCTTGTTTAATATTCTCTATCTAACATCAACTAAGAAATGTATCTGGTAAAACTCAAATGTAATGAAGAAGATTTCATTTGGGCCCCTATATCTACTCATATCCTCCTTGAAAAGGATTACAGAATTCAAAACAGTTCCTGTTCAACAATTTAGTGGCAATAGTGGAATATCTGCCCTTCTCCATGGATTTCAGATCATAATGACCGGGTCCAACGTTTGGGCTTGTCTTCTTGTGAAGTAGCCGCTCTCGCCTCATTTGCTCCCAACCAAAGGTTAAAAGAAGGGCAAAATAGCTCTAATGTCCACATTCCCGAAGGGCGGACCCTCCCATATCCAAGTGAGGAATTTTATGTCCCCCATATCCACATAGTTAAATATACAGAACCCCATATCCAGTGTTGGCGTCGTTTACAACGCCATGTCCACATGGGTAGTTTTTTCCACGCTACACCGGTATGGCGTTCTTTCCTTAAAGAGGTGGACATGGGGTATGTAATATGTGGTTAAAATGAAATGTCAAAACTGTGGAAAACATTACTGTCCGTTGTTCGTAAACACCCGGTTAGGGATCATCGCGCTTTCAGTGATGAAAAGTGAGACCATCCAATAGTGTCGGATACATGGTGTAAAATGTCGGCGACCCCCCTTAACGGCCTTAGGTATATGGAGGGGTTGCATTTTTAGAAAGAAAAGACATCGGACTTCCTCTGCGTGTATCCGGTAATCAGCAGGAACCGATTGTCCTTGGACAAAATGCATCCTACCTATCGGCACTTACAACGGGCTACGTGAAGTCGCCTAGTCAGCCAGCTGGCCGTCGCTGTCAGCAACCGCCAGCCTCTGAACCCTCAGAAGTCGTCGTTTTGTCGACGTTCCATGCGCCGTCTCGAGGCAATGCAAGGAGACACACCGAGTCGGTCCACGGGCATGTACGGGGACGGTCAAACCCCGCCAATCCGTGCCACAATGTCTATTTCCGCATGCATGCAGACGTCGCGTCAACAAGGGGCACAGAGTGCATCGCGGTCCAGCGTCATGTCGATGGTGTCCGGTGGTCAAGCACTGAACCCTACTCTCGACCGCTGTCGACAGTCGGGCCCAAGGCCCCGACATGCTTGTCAGATAGCCACCACGCTCAGCTGCCATGCGCCATGGAAGCGCTGGAGGACGCCTCTGAGCCCGGTGAGTCTGGATATCTAGTGTATTTGATTTCAATTCTACATGTAGTGTACCCAGGTCATCCAAGATGGCTGCCCAGTTGCAGTGGGCTGCGTCCTGTAGGCGTAGGTCAGGAGACGCTACTGTGGTTTCTAAACCTCGTGGTCTCTCACGTTCGCAGCTCAACAAGCCAGGTCTCGTCCCCCAAACCCCATCCATCCGAAACCTCGTGTACGACGAGCACGTTGAGCATGAGCAGCATGCTTTGTGCTCCTGATTTTGCCGGAACAAGCCAGAGACACACTGAGGCTGTCTCACCCGATTCATGTTGATGGTGAAAATCCTGTCTCATTTTCCCCTTGTGTACCCAAATGAGGGTCATCCATCTGTCCCTTTACTCCTGCCATGTCCTTGTCGTTGGTGCAGTGTCCTCGGACGATGAGGCGTCTGGTCAGGCCCCAAAGCGCAGCAAGGCGCAGCCTACTTTTCCCCCTGGGATGTCATTCTGGGACATGGCAGAGGCACGCATAGCGGTGGATGACTACGCCATCACGAACAGAATGACTATTCGGTGGGTGCGCAGCGAGAAGACGCGGTTTAATACACGGTGTGGGCAGTTCAAGGAGAAAGATTGCCCGTGGCTACTTCGAGCTCATGTGGCCCCAAATGGCGCCGGCGTCGTGGTGGACGAGTTTGTCGACGGACACAAGTGTGTCCTTGGAGTTGGTCGTGGGGACCCCGCGAAGACTGTAAAGTGGGTGGCACGGCATATTGAATGAACACTGAAGCGGAAACCCACTGCTGACGTCAAGACGTTGGCCGCCGTGGTGCGGAAAGCCACTGGAAGGCAAGAACTGTCCGTGAACAATAATAGGCCTGCGTCATGGATGGTTGGGAGGGCTGCGCAGAGGAATGGGATGACGACCCCGATGTGTTCTAAAGTGTAAGTATGCTCTTTCCTATTCATGTGCTGTTTCCTGCTGTCCACTTATCACTGGTGCAAATTTTGTCATGCATCCTTTCAACTTGCCATGTGTCTGTTGCAGGTCACAGCAAGGAGGATCCATGTGAGAGCACATGTGGTGATTACTGGCAGCGGAGTTTGGTTCCTTACCACCAGTACTGGGACTACAAGGGTTGATAGAGTAACAGTCGTGTCTGACGGCGGACTGTTGTAGGGGTAGCTGTAGTGAGGGTGTAGTGCTTTTGGGGTAGGCTGGGTCTGATGGATTGCAGAATGCCATACAGTCATAGCAGATTTCGAAATATACTTTACAAGTCTTCCATCTTGTGTTGTGAACAAGCGTTAAACCCAGGGTTATTTGAATGCAAAGAATACAGTGAATGGAATTGGTGTAACATGGAATTCAGCAGTATAAATTCAAGTAGTGTATCTTGCCAAAACGTTGTACAGAGGGGAAGCATTGTCCTCTGGTTCATTCTCTTCATTGCATCTTATCTTCACTGAATAAGCTTTCACACCCACAAAGACAGCTATGGATTGTTTTACTTCATTCCTGGCTGGAGCAGGTGTGACATACATCATCATGACGTGGAAGAATTGGACACCGTGACCAGTGCACATTGTGAAGATGTATATGTGTCCTTGTGAACGTGGAGCGTGTTATAATGTGGACAGTGCATGTGAGGAGGAGGTGGAAGGCGTCTTTTACGACGTACTGGTCTATGATATAGAGGGCGCAGACTCTACGTCATCGGACATAGAAGAGGAGTTGGACTTTGTGGACTGCAACCCTCATGGTTGCTGTGTTACTGGACACGTGTGTCCTGCCTGTGAGATCATGGCCTGGATCTATTCTTTGCCACCTATGGTACAGCGATGGTTGGTCAGTGGACTTCCCGGTCCTTTCATGGGAGGCTGTGTAATGTAGATGCTCTGGAGGAGGACGATGGAAAGTCATTTTGAATGCCATATGTGCAAGACATTCAAACAAAGAAGTTTGCCAACAGCCCTGCATGTTGTACTATATAGTAGACTGAGAGTTTGGTGCCATGGGGATGTTGTTATCAAACCCAGTGAAACATTTATTGTGTACCCAATACAACACTACAGTACTTCCTCAACTTCACCGAAAAGATATGCTATACACAAACGCGGTAACATACATCCACCCATGTGAAGAAAGCGTGTGCTGGGGATGAACGCTGTTTAGGCAATGAACAATACTGGGCATCTAATAGTAAAAATGAAATGATTTATAACGAGATAACCATGGGGACAAAGACGCGACAACGTGATGGGCTGCATCTGCACCCATGGCTGCCAATCACTTTTGGCGTACACTGGGCGGCTAGTCGGAGCCCGCATACCCAAAATCCAATACATGGTGTGAGGAATCGGCGGCGCATGGTGATACATGGCGTCCCACTGAGCCTTCACCTGCCGCCATGCACATGTTGGTTTGGGTGGAACGGGAATGTCCTCACCCCATGGACCACATCGAGGGTGTTCGATATTACCCCAACCGAGCATCGGTGGCAGTGCCCGCTCTACGTTCATCCGGTCCATGACCAATGTCCTCAAGTAGTGCACTATCGCGGTAGTAACGAGAACAACCGCTAAAACGTCCGAGAAGACGGTGGGTTTTTACGTTCAACTGGGGTCGTGTCACGCAGTCAGCAAGAGTATGCAGCAAATCGTCATGTGCGTGGCGGTTGCTCATGGAACGACCAATCCCGATAGTCAGGGGTGGGCGATGAAAGGACCAATCGCGCTTGTCAGCGACGCTCGTCAACAGTTTCATATTCGATCGAGAACTGGGCATGTCAATGTCATTGCTAAGTTTGACGGCATAGACAAGTGGGTTCGCATCGAGGAGAGCCAAAGTATAATTTGTTGTTTTTTTGCGCTCATTGTACTCTGTTGTGTCCTCCCGGCTTGTGTACATCGGCGTGCAGATGACTGACGGTGAGACTCGACGCTGATGGAGTGTCGTCCGGTGGAGCCGACGCACGCTGAGGCCGTCTTGCAGTACGCTGGAGTCCCTTCTCTCCGGCGACGTGCTCACCTCCATCGGCAGGCCTCCTCGGCGGTCGCGCTGTCGGCAGTCACTGCCACCGCAGTCGCTGTCTGCATGCGTCCAGCGCGCACTATCGTGCCTGCGTCGTCATGCGCTGCCTAGGGTCCCAGTTGCATGTTGTTTGGCCCTGTTAGGCAGCATAAACCGTCGTGGGCACTGCCTGGGTTCAGGCTGCCATAACTCCTCGCTACTATTTTTCTAGCAGATTCTGACCGCACGGCTGCGTTTGCAGCGTTGGTATTATGGTATGGTCCAGTTTTCAGGCAAAACGGACGACGCCCGGGTTCTAGGCTGTCGGCCGTCTGGCAGG
>SZWC01020830.1:11572-23703 GCA_023375785.1 Penium margaritaceum
TGTTGTTTGGCCCTGTTTGGCAGCATAAACCGTCGTGGGCACTGCCTGGGTTCAGGCTGCCATAACTCCTCGCTACTATTTTTCTAGCAGATTCTGACCGCACGGCTGCGTTTGCAGCGTTGGTATTATGGTATGGTCCAGTTTTCAGGCAAAACGGACGACGCCCGGGTTCTAGGCTGTCGGCCGTCTGGCAGGCCTCACCGAGAAAACCTGCCAGCCTGAAATTAGCTATTTTCTGATTGGCTAATGAATTGAGTAACAAGCTCTACAGAGCTGGGGGGGGCCTAGAACTTGCAGGGGTCTCCCATTGTTGTTCATTACTATTTCCTAATCAGTTACTATCAGTTTTCAGCTGCTTTCTGGCGCTAACTCTGGAGCACGCGTTTCTGAGTAACAAATCCAAAGCTTCCAGACCTAGACTCTAGAGCAGCAGACTAAGGGGGCAGCTGACTTAAGCAACTAGCGTGGAAGCCCGCACGCTGCATCAACAACGCTGCTGTCCCAACCTGCTGCATAGTTTTCTTTCTTGGTATCAGAGCCAGAGCGTAGCAGCAGCAGCAGAAGAGTGGCGAACAGGTGCCAGACAACGCCGGCGGACCTCCATACGTGCCAATGCAGGGGAAATGCTGCCGGATTTTTTCCGATAGCATTGACCCTCCTGGTGGCGGCGTCAGATTTTTTCCCACGGCCACTGGGCCAGGGGAAATGCTGCCAAAAATTTTCGGCAGCACTGACCCCCACGCGTGACGGGAGGACGTGAGCGCCGGGCGGCATCTGACGTCTGTGGGCGACGACGCACGCGGCAACGTCACCCAGGTGCAGTGACTAGCACCACCAGCTCCTGCAGGCAGAAGCAGCAGGTCGCGGCAGCCCGCAGCAGCAACAGCTCGTAGCAGCAGCAGCAGCCCGCAGCAGCAGCAGCTCACAGCAGCAGCAACAGCAGCGTGCAGTAGTAGCAGCAGCGTGCAGCAGCAGCAGCAGCCCGCAGCAGCTGCCCGCTGCAGCACCCTGCAGCAACAGCAGGCAGCAGCCCCAGCACGCAACAGCTGCAACAGCATGCAGTAGTAGCAACGGGCTGTAGCAGCTACTGTAGCGAGCTGCAGCAGCCGCCAGCTGCTGCATCAGTAGTAGCGAGCAGCAGCTAGCAGCTGCCAGCCGCGGATGCTGCTTCTCGCTGCTCGGAGCGAGCGAGCAGCGAGCAGCAGTCCGCTGCTGCCAGCGAGCAGCAACTCGCTGCTGCTAGGCGAGCAAGAGCCCGCTGCTCGCAGCAAACAACGGGCTACTGCCCGCTGTGACAAGGAAAAAAAAAGGGCAACAAAAAAACATCCCCCAACCCTGCAGCTCGCTGCAGTAGCCTGCAGCTAGAGTAGCCTACAGCTGTAGAAAGCAGCTGTTGCAGCACGCAGCAGCTGCAGGAGCGCTCAGCAGCAGTAGCGAGCTGCAACAGCTCGCTGCTGCAGTAGTAGCAGCCACAACAGTTGCTATAGCTCGTAGCACCAGCAGCTGCAGCTGCAACTGCAGCAGCATCAGCAACAGCATCAGCAGCTGCAGCAACCGCAGTAGCAGTAGTAGCAGCAGTAGCAAACAACTGAAGTAGCAGTAACAACAGAAGCAGCAGCAGCAACAGCAGTAGCAGCAGCAGCAGCAGTAGCAGTAGTAGCAGCAGCAGCAGCAGCAGTATCATTAGCAACAGCAGCAGCTGCAGCAGCATCAGCACCAACAGTAGCAGCGGCGGCCCCAACATTCGCCACTGCTGACGTCAACACCCTTCTGATGACGTCACTGCTAACGTCACTGCTGACATCATCAACAAAAAAAAGACACAAAAAAAGGGAGTGAAAAAGGTGGGAAGAAAGGAAAGGGGGAAGCCAACCTAAGGGGTGGATAGAACTCCCACCACCCCTTTTTGCTGACATAAGCCAAAGCAACAAAAAAACAAAAAAAAACACAAGGGGCACCACACCATGGCCAGTATCCCTAGTGAGGAGGGGTCCTCCTCTGTTGGGGGGACCTCTACCCCTCCTTTCTTGCAGCGCCTGTAGCAGCAGCAGCAGCACCAGCACCAGCAGCAGCAGCAGCAACAGCAGCAGCAGCAGCAACAGCAGCAGTAGCAGCCGCCGCTACCGCAGCAGCAGCAGCAGTAGTAGCAATAGCAGCTGCAGCAGCTGCAGCCCACAAGTGTCGTCGGCGGCAATCCTGACCCCCTCGCTGCTCTTCGGCAACAGCTCGCCGCCTTGACGCAGTAGCTTGCAGCGCTACAGCCGGTAGCCGCCCAGACTGCCACCAGTGTGCCACCGTCATTTGTCCCTCTAGAGAATGCCAGTCCAGCAGTGTCTGCTGCCACGTACTATCTGGCGCAGCAGCAGAATCAGCGCCATCGGCAAACAGTCACTTCTGTCCTTGGCCCCACTCTGGGTGCTGGCCGCAGGCAGAAGGACTTTGAGATGCCGCCGCCGCCGCTTCAGGCCGGTGAGCAGTTCTGAAGCTGGGAGCTTAGCTTCCGGATCTGGGCGCAAGGTGAGGGCCTGTGGGCATACTACACCCTCCCTTACGACTCCACCCAGGCCGACCAGTTGTATGACGCTGGTCGCGCCGTCCGTACCCTTGTCCCAGTCGCCCCTCCTGCTTCCCGCCTGACCCTAGAGCCTTTCCTCGGCAATTTTACCACCGGCGCCATATCAGACCCTGCAGGCGCATGGCACGTCCTCACCAGACCCCATCGTCTGTCCAACGACGCTGAGATCAGTCGTCTCCTCCGGGAGTTCAACTCCCTGCACATGGGGGAGACCAAGACGGTCACCACCTACTGGCAGCGGGAGGAGGACATCCTAAGTCGTCTCGGCACATCTGCTCCACCCCCTCTGTCCGCGCTCCTCACCATCAAGCACAGCGCTACTAGCGCGTACACGGACGTCTTCATGCACTACCCCTAGGACGTCCTGTCCACCATGGCAGCCCAGGGCACCCTCATGCCCTGGGCATACGAGCTCTTCCTCCGCATTGAGAAAGCTCGCCAGGAGTCCCTGCTCCATCGCACGGAGGCCCTCGCCTCCGTGGCCATCGCCTCTCCCGCCGCGGCCACCTTCGCTAGCTCCTCCGCCAGCTCCTCCGCCAGCTCCTCTGCCAGCTCTTCGTTGACGGGGAAGAAGAAGCGTCGGAACAAGAAGGGCAAGCGTCAGCAACACCAGCAGCCGTAGCCGTCGACCGGGTCCGGAAGTGGTCACTCGGTCTGCCACAACTGTGGCCAGCCTGGGCACGGGTGGTACACGTGCCCTCTACCGACCGACGAGGCGCGCGTCATCGCCACCATGTGTCGCCAGCGAGAGCGCCGTCTCGCCTCCGCTGCCGTCGCTGTCGCCGGCTCCGACTCCTCGGCCTCGCCCAGCAGCTCCACCACTCCGGTCGCCTTGCCAGTCCCGCAGACACAGGCACCGATGCCGCACCATCCACAGCCGTCGGCGCCTCCGCTCCCTACGCCGGCTCAGTTCCCCTACTACCCGGGCTCCAGCGCCGTCACTCCGCATTCTGTCTACACTCCCGGGCCCACCTCCCGTGAGCGTCAGCTGGAGCAGTTCATCGCGCTCCAACTCGGCCTGCCTCGCACTCCTCCCCAGGGAAGTGTGAGTTGCGTCACTTCGTGCCCTCCTGCCCAGCCCTGCATGACGGAGACTGAGTTACGGTCGTGTCCCATTTCCTCTCCTGCCTGGTCGTCGCCAGTGGCCTCCTCCATCCCTCTCCTTGATGACATTGCTTGGCTTGACGATTGGCAGTCCCGTTTCGCGCCTTCGTCCACTACGTCCGCGTCCCTCGCCTGCTGCCATGTGACCGTTAGCGATCTGGCGACCCCGGTCCAGGACCCTGCTGAAACCTGGATCATCGACTCCGGGGCCACGCATCACATGACGGCCTCTCGTGAGGCCTTCAGTATGCTCGGTCCTGTAGGCGATGTCTCCGGTGTCCGGACGGGCTCCGGACAGGTGTTGCCTGTCCGTGGCGTTGGCGTCGTTCGTTTCCGTGGTCCTGCCGGTGATGTCTTTCTGACCGATGTCCTCTTCGTCCCTGGTCTCGAGCTCAGCCTCCTGTCCGTGACTGCCCTTGACCGCATGAGCATGNTCTGGCGACCCCGGTCCAGGACCCTGCTGAGACCTGGATCATCGACTCCGGGGCCACGCATCACATGACGGCCTCTCGTGAGGCCTTCAGTATGCTCGGTCCTGTAGGCGATGTCTCCGGTGTCCGGACGGGCTCCGGACAGGTGTTGCCTGTCCGTGGCGTTGGCGTCGTTCGTTTCCGTGGTCCTGCCGGTGATGTCTTTCTGACCGATGTCCTCTTCGTCCCTGGTCTCGAGCTCAACCTCCTGTCCGTGACTGCCCTTGACCACATGAGCATGGATGTTGTGCACTCGCGTGGTGTCAGCACTATGTCGTTGCGTCCGTTTGGTCTTGTCGTCCTGCACGCCACCGCCCGTGGCAACCTGTGGCATGTTCCTCGCCTCTCCTCCTCTCCTCCCGTCTCCTCCCCGTCGGCCGCCACAGGCCATGTGTTTGTCACCAGTACAGTTTCTCCTTAGCACACCCGCCTCTTGCACCGCCGCCTTTACCACGTCCACTCTGCCGCCATAGAGAGCATGCTTCGCACCCAGCCGGCCAAGGGCCTTCACCCAGAGACTTTCCCTCTCCCGTGCCCCACTGAGTGCATTGACTGCGCTCAGGGGAAGATGCACCGGTCCACATACCCCTTGTCCTCCTCCCGTGCCTCCCCCCCCCTTGACCTTGTCCACTCGGACGTCATGGGTCCTCTCCCCACTGAGTCCGTCCGAGAGCATGGCCGCTATGTCCTCACCCTCACGGATGACTATTCTCGCTACCGCTGGGTCTTCTGCCTCTGACAAAAGAGCGATGTCGCCAGAGCCATTCAGGACTGGCTTGTCCTCGCGGAACGCGAGTGTGGCCGCCCCCTCCGCCGCTTTCGCTCCGATCGCGGCAGAGAGTACATGGGTGAGGCCACGACCTTTCTCGCCTCCCGCGGGATCCACCATGAGACGTCTGCGCCCTACACACCCGCCCAGAACGGCGTGTCCGAGCGGTGGAACTGCACCATGGCCGATGCCGTCTGCACCATGCGGGTCGAGTCAGGTCTCTCCGATGGCTTCTATTTTGAAGCCATGTCCTACATGACCTGGGTCTGGAACCGGGTTCCCCACGGTCCCCTTCCGCGCCAGTCCACACCATACCAACACTGGTGCGGTCGACGCGCTGACCTCCGCCCGGCTCGCATCTGGGGCTGCGTGGCCATTGTGTCGTTGCCAGCCCCCCAGCAGGGCGGCAAGCTTACCCCCCGCGGACGCCCCTACACCTTCCTCGGTGTGTCTTGTCAGTCCAAGGCCTGGCGCTTCTGGGACCCATCCAGACACTACATCGTCGAGTCCCGCGATGCCCTGTTCTTCGAGGATCTATTCCCCCGCGACCTCATACGCTCCGGCTTGTCTGTGTCCCTCCCGTCGCGTGGGGGAGTGGTGGGTCCGTCCTCCGTCCTGTCGCCTCTGGGTGACACATCACTCCGTCCCTCTGAGCCGGTAGCGCCGGTCGCGTCCTCTGGCTCTCCCGGGCCAACAGCCCCAGTGGCATCCGCTGGCCCCTCCGGGCCAGCAGTCCCAGCCGCGCCCGTTGGCCCCTCTGCGCCAGCAGCGCCTGTCGTGTCTGCTGGCCCCTCCGGGCCAGCAATCCCAGCCGCGTCCGCTGGCCCCTCTGAGCCAGCAGCGCCTGTCGTGTCCGGTGGCCCCTCCGGGCCAGCAATCCCAGCCACGTCCGCTGGCCCCTCTAAGCCAGCAGCGCCTATCGTGTCCGCTGGCCTCTCCAGGCCAGCAACCCCAGTCACGTCCGCTGGCCCCTCCGGGCCAGCAATCCCAGCTGCATCCACTGGCCCCTCTAAGCGAGCTGCGCCTTTCGTGTCCGCTGGCTCCCCCGGGCCGGCAGCCCCAGTCGCGTCCGCTGGCTCCTCCGAGCCAGTAGCCCCGTCCGCCTCCGTTAGCCAGTCGGACCCAGTACCATCTTCTGCTCGACCGCGCTACACACGTGGCCCAGGCGGCAGCCTCTGACCTCGGCCGACAGTGAGCGCGCAGACCATCGCACCACGTCCCGTGGCGCCTCGACTCCCTGTGGCCCCACGTGTCTCCTCCATTCCCACAGTCGTGAGTGGGGACCCTGGCACGAAGGCTCTCCGCCTGACCACCTCGGTCATCATCGCAGACCTTCACCCTGGCTCCGCACTAGGCTACGCCATGCTTCATCACGAGCATCGGCATGCTGTCGTGGCTACACTCGCCCGGATCCCACCTGGAGCTCGTGAGGCACACGCCCTCTCAGTCCGGTCCACAGCACGCCCAGAGGACCCAGCTACCCTGGGCGAGGCACGAGCCTCTCCTGAGGCCACACATTGGGATGCTGCCTGCGCTGAGGAGCTCGCTGCCATCCGCCAGCACCACGTGTATGACCTCGTCGACCTCCCTCCAGGTCGGAAGGCCATTGGTGCCAAGTGGGTCTTTCGGCGCAAGTGGAAGCCTGACGGGTCCTTGGACAAGTACAAGGCCCGCCTCACTGCAAAGGGGTTTGCTCAGGTCCCTGGGGTCGATTACGACCAGATCTTNACGCCCAGAGGACCCAGCCACCCTGCGCGAGGCACGAGCCTCTCCTGAGGCCACACATTGGGATGCTGCCTGCGCCGAGGAGCTCGCTGCCATCCGCCAGCACCACGTGTATGACCTCGTCGACCTCCCTCCAGGTCGGAAGGCCATTGGTGCCAAGTGGGTCTTTCGGCGCAAGTGGAAGCCTGACGGGTCCTTGGACAAGTACAAGGCCCGCCTCACTCCAAAGGGGTTTGCTCAGGTCCCTGGGGTCGATTACGACCAGATCTTTGCCCCAGTCGGTCGGTTCTCCACTAGCCGGGCACTCTTCAGCCTGGTTGCCCAGCATGGGTGGGAACTACATCAAATGAACGTGAGCAACGCGTTCCTCCATGGCTCACTTGAGGGTGAGGAGCTCTACATGGTGCAGCCCCCAGGCTTTGACGACGACACTGGGAGAGTTTGGCGGCTGCGGAAGGCCCTCTATGGCCTGAAGTAGTCACCCTGGTGCTGGAACCAGGAGATCAGCAGCACGCTTCTCCGTGGTGGCCTCCAGCGCAGCACCGCTGACCCCGCCCTGTTCATCAGCCCACGGGGTCAGACCCTCACCGTAGTTCTGGTCTACGTCGACGATCTCCTCATTGCGTCGCCAGACACGGCCGCCATCCAGCGTGTCAAGGACTTGCTGCACACTGCCTAACAGATGAAGGATCTCGTGTCCGCTCGAGTCTTCCTGGGCATGGAGCTCGAGCATGATCGCTCACAGGGCGTCCTGGACGTTCACCAGGCTGCCTATGTGCAGACCATATCCACTCGCTTCGCCGAGGACCTACCCCTCGTGCCTAGCGCATCTTCACCCATGTCACCCGAAGGCCAGGTGAAGCTGAAAAGTCCTGACCCAGCTGTTGTGGGGGAGCCAGTTGATGTGACCACGTATCTGCAGGTCATCGGGTCACTGATGTTCCTGGCGACGACGACGCGTCCGGACATCACGTTTGCCATTAACCTCCTGGCCCAGTTCTCTCAGGAGCTGCGTCACCTCCACTTTGAGGCCGCGATCCGAACACTGCGCTATGTCGTCTCGACCCCTCAGCGAGGCCTCATGTTCCGCCGTCAGCCATCCGTCGTTGTAGTGGATTACACCGACAGTGACTGGGCCGGCAGTCCAGACGGTCAGAGTCGCACTGGGTGGATCTTTCTGGTCTAAGGCACACCTGTGTCCTGGCGCAGTTGCAATCAGGGGTGCATTGCTCGCAGCACTGTTGAGACTGAGTACGTGGCACTTGGCTCAGGCGCGTGTGAGAGTGTGTGGTTGCATCATCTGTTGTCCGAGTTGCGTCAGTCTGTCGCATCCATCACCTTGCATTGTGACAATGAGTGTGCCATGGCCATGGCAGACAATGACAGTGTACATCACACTCGCACAAAGCACATCAATGTTGAGTATCACTATGTGCGTTCGTTGTTGCACGACGGCAGCATCAGCATCGTGTGGGTTGAGTCAACACGGCAGCTGGCTGACTTCCTGACCAAGGCACTGAAGCGAGACTCGTTTAAGAAGGCTATGAGTTCTGTCGGCGTACGTCCGTGACTTGCTTTCTTTGTCTCTGTCTGCACCTCTGCGTGTCCTAGGGGAGTCTGTTTGCTGACCGTGTCTCTGCCCGCCCATGTGCACGACGCCTGTGAGTCATGGGGGAGCGTTGGTTTTTTGCGCTCATTGTGCTCTGTTGTGTCCTCCCGGCTTGTGTACATCGGCGTGCAGATGACTGACGGTGAGACTCGACGCTGATGGAGTGTCGTCCGGTGGAGCCGACGCACGCTGAGGCCGTGTTGCAGTACGCTGGAGTCCCCTCTCCCCGGCGACGTGCTCAGCTCCATCGGCAGGCCTCCTCGGCGGTTGCGCTGTCGGCAGTCACTGCCACCGCAGTCGCTGTCTGCATGTGTCCAGCGCGCACTGTCGTGCATGCGTCATCATGCGCTGCCTAGGGTCCCGGTTGCATGTTGTTTGGCCCTGTTTGGCAGCATAAACCGTCGTGGGCACTGCCTGGGTTCAGGCTGCCATAACTCCTCGCTACTATTTTTCTAGCAGATTCTGACCACACGGCTGCGTTCGCAGCGTCGGTATTATGGTATGGTCTAGTGTTCAGGCAAAACGGACGACGCCCGGGTTTTGGGCTGTCGGCCGTCTGGCAGGCCTCACCGAGAAAACCTGCCAGCCTGAAATCAGCTATTATCTGATTGGCTGATGAACTGAGTAACAAGCTCTACAGAGCTTGGGGGGGGGGGCTAGAACTTGGAGGGGTCTCCCATTGTTGTTCATTCTTGTTTCCTAATCAGTTACTATCAGTTTTCAGCTGCTTTCTGGCGCTAACTCTGGCGCGCGCGTTTCTGGGTAACAAATCCAAAGCTTCCAGACTTGGACTCTAGAGCAGCAGACTGAGGGGGCAGCTGACTTAAGCAACTAGCGTGGAAGCCCGCACGCTGCATCAACAACGTTGCTGCCCCAACCTGCTGCATAGTTTTTTTTCTATTCCATATGCAATTCTACATGCTATACAACCCCCCCCCGACAGGATGCTGTCAGTACGTCTCGCGAGTATAGTGGACGGCTTTGTCTGTATTTGGACGAATTTGACTATACCATTGTCGTTTACTTTTCACGTAAAATTGTAATTTGTTGGAGGCGCACTGTGTAACCCCCAATACGGCTCGGTTCTGTTTGGGACAACTGTACGGAAGTGTCAAATTCGATGTGGATACATCGTTGTTAAAATAAAAATTATTGGATATAGCGTTCTTTTTCCGCAGAGCCTGGACATGGCGGTGAAAAACAGAGATCACGTGGTATGGGAGACATAAATTCTTCGCCGCATGATATGGGGTTGTTAAAGAGCGATACCTGGATATGGGGGATCTATCGGGAAATCGATGGGCATATGGTGACACCCCCGTTAAAAGAAACTCATGAATGACCTCCTTCACACCGCTACGAACTCAACTCAAAAAAGTGGCGGGAATGAAAAAATATATATTTAACGGCCACTTTTGTCCACTCGACCGCGGTGGCCCTCAGAAGGGCGACATCAACCATCCGATTCCATTTAGGTCTTTCCCGCCACTTTTTTTAAGCGGCAAAAATGCCGATTCCCCCCTGTTTTGTTACCCATGACCCTCATATACCCCTCCGTCGGAACAATAAGCCCCATATACCCCTTCGTCGGAACAATAAGCCCCATTCGCCCCTGTCCGGCAAAAATAAGCCCCATCCGCCCCCCAGCTTTCACCATGCTCAAACAGCGACGCATGTCGCTGGTTAAGCATGGCGAAAGCCGGCATGCTCTCCATTGCGACCGTCACTATGGAGGGTCGCAATAGTTTCGAGGGGTGGGGGGTGGGGGGGGGGGGGGGGGGGGGGGGGGGGGGGTGGACTTCGCCGGGGATTCCGGCGGACGGGCGTCCGTAGGAATCCCCCCTCCATGAATGGGGAGTCAAAAATCCATGTTTGTTTTATTTTACATTTTTCTCAACTTTATACCCGCGTTTGATGTAAAAACAAATGAAAAACCCACCCCCTAATTACACACGGGGTTTTAGGGTTTATTTTTGCGTGGGCACCCGTTGGGCCCCGCGGCAGCGGGGCCCAACAGGTCCCCCTTTTAACTCATGGGGAGTCCCGGACCATCTAAGCAAACTTCTTTCAAACCACTTACGAAAAATCACAAACCCTTTTACTAACGAGTTTGTGATCATTGGGTCAAAAAATATGACGTCAGCATGTCGACGCCGCATCCATGCGACGTCGACATGCTCTCTTTTGACAAACGAGAGGGGTATATTGTTTATTTTTTACGCCTGCAAACTCGCGTCCGTGTCGAAGGGGCGAATCAGGCTTATTGTTCCGACGGAGGGGCGGATCAGACTTATTGTTCCGAGCGATGGGGGGATCAGGCTTATTGTTCCGAACGATGGGTATATCGTCATTCCGCCCTTTTTTATATGAGTTCGTGGCGGTGTGACAGCCCCGAATGAGCTGTTTTCATCTTCTGTATAAACGAAAAGGTACGGTGCGTGTTGGCGGTTGCTCATTCGCCGCTGCCCACGCAACGGCAGGACACGCGACGACACGCAACGGCAGGACACGAGGGGTGGAGGGTGGCGTGCATTCCACGCCGGTGCACCACCCTTGTGCCGAAGAAGCGGCCGTGTGCACTCGTCGGCAACCGTCGCTCAGCCACCGCTCTGCGCTGAGCGTTGTGCAAGCAGCGTCAGCAGTAATGGCAGAAGCAAGCAAGTGATCAAGCAAGCAAGCGACTATTGGTTCAAGTCGCTCGGTGAACGAAGGCGTTTGCTGCTAGAAGCTGCTAGAACATTCGAGGTTTGCTTACCCAACAGCACAGTGCACGGTTTCAGCCGGGAAGCGCTTCCGCCCGAAGTCGTTTGCGCTTCGTCCGTACGCCTCCTCAGCGCAGCCGCCCCAGATAAAGCTCCGCCACAACACTACTCATCGCTTTCCGTTCTGCGACTGTCTGCACCGCCATCTACACATAGCGGCATCCATTTGTAGGGGTGGGACGACATGACTTACTCGTGCGACTTGTTTGGCAAGTTGCAGTGTCATCGCTGGGCCACGGCCCAGCGCCGACGGAAGAAGCACTACGACCTATATACCAAACCACATCTCGATGGTCACGTTCGCACGTCATGAGGTGTGCAGCAGAAGGGGAGATACCCTGGCGGAGCGCTTGCCCTTATGGGAGGCCATCTGTGCGCCATACGTCCAGATAACCACTCGCGAGAAACGGCAGCGAGCACACGCCCTTTGCTCGACGGAGACTTCACTGCAGCATGCCGTTCGACCGTCCGACATGTATGCCCATTGCCGAACTGGAGCGCCGATGACTAACCCATTCGTGTGCTTCGCCTCGCACTGGCCCGTGCTGGGGACGACATGCAGGTCACGCTGACCGCTTACGTCGTGAGGTACGTACGTGTTTATGTGACCTCTTTGCTTCGCACTCGTCTCCATCTCTCATGGCCTTGGCTCTGGGGTGTCGTGCGGAGGGCCCAGGCAGACAGAGTCCGTCTACGCTTCCTCTTGTCAACCGCGCGGGGCCGGGCGTGCTGAGCCAGGGAGGGGCTGTCGCGGGAACGTTTCCCGCCTTCGTATCCCTCTGTAAAGCGTTCGCCGCACACTTGCGCAAGTGCACGGGTCTTGTACATGTCTTCAGCGCTTGCTCTGGTTCGCCGTATGACGACATGCGTCACAGTCCAATCCATCGGTACGACTCTCCCTCGTTCCACGAGGGAGAGTCATATTGCTTCGTGTCCGTATTGCGGCATGGAGGGCCCCCGACCTTGCGCCTCTCTTCACAGGGCAGGTCGACGACGTACGCCTTCGAAATTTCCAAGATCTGATTGGCGAGCGAAAGAGCGGTTGACAAGTTCCTCCTCTTGGTTGTCTCAAGAAGCGGGTATGACCCCCCCCCCCCCCCCCCCCCCCCCCCCCCCC
>SZWC01020831.1:0-24430 GCA_023375785.1 Penium margaritaceum
CCAGCCCGCCACCACCACCACCGCTGTCGCCACCGCCGTTGCCCCCTCCACCAAGCCTGCCACCTCCACCTGCACCGTCGCCGCCACCTTCGCCCCCACCATCCGCTCCACCACCCAGCGCACCTCCACCACCACCGCCATCGCTACCGCCCTCACCCCCGCCATCCCCTCCGCTACCCAGCTTGCCACCTACACCACCACCGTCGCCGCTGCCCTCACACCCTCCGTCTCCTCCGCTACCCAGCCCGCCCCCTTCACCGCCGTCGTCACCACTGTCATCGTCCCCTCCATCCCCTCCGCCTCCCAGCCCCTCTCTTCCACCGCTGCCATCGCCTCCACCCTCGCCTCCACCTCCCAGCCCATCCCCTTTGCCGTCGCCACCATCCCTGTCGTCCTCGCCCCCGCCCTCGCCCCCCCGGTCGCCTCCGCCACTGCCCCCATCCCCACTGTCGTCGTCTCCGCCATCCCCCCCCACCGCCCAACCTGCCCACTTCACCACCGTCGTTGCCGCCTCCATCACCCCCGCCATCCCCTCCGCCACCCAGCCCACCCACTATGTCGTCACCCTCACCGCCCCCCTCTCCTCCCCCATCCCCTCCACCATCTAGCCTGCCTCCTCCGCTAACGCCATCCCCGCCACCCTTGCCGCCACCATCCCCTTCGCCGCCACCACCCTCTCCGGCGCCCTCGCCCCCCCCGTCGCCTCCATCACCCAGTCCGCACCCTCCACCACCCCTGTCTCCGTTGCCGTCGCCCCCGCAGTCCCCCCTACCACCTCGCCCGCCCATTTCACCACCGCCGTTGCCGCCATCCTCACCATCACCCTCACCATCCCCTCTGCTGCCCAACCCACCTCCGCTGCCGCCATTGCCGCCACCCAGCCCATCATCTCTGCCGCCGCAACCGTCGCCATTGCCCTTGCCCCCGCAATCTCCTCCACTGCCCAGCCCAGCCCTTCCCCCATCACCACCGTTGCCGCCACCCTCGCCCCCGCCATCCCCTCCACCACCCAGCGCACACCCTCCACCCCCCCCGCTGTCTCCCCCACCGCCTCTGCTGCCAAAGCCCTCAACCCCACCGTCACCGCCGCCACCCAGCCCACCTCCTCCACCACCGTCGCCACCGCTTCCTTCGCCCCCGCCATCCCCTCCCCCATCACCCCCGTTGCCACCACCCTCGCCCCCGCCGTTCCCTCCACCACCAAGCCCCCACCCTCCACTGCCCCCATCACCGCTGCCATCGCCCCCGCTGTCCGCGCAAACGCCCAGCCCCCCCTCTTCACCGCCCAGCCCGCCCCCTTCTCAGCCACCCTCACCTGCGCTCTCACCCCTGCCTTCCCCTCCGCTACTGCCTCCACTTTCTCCACCACTTCCTAGCATTCCCCCTCCAGCCCAAATGCCTCCGCCATCCGTGAGCCCTCCCCCCTTTCCATATCCACCTTCACCTCCACGTGTAGCAATGCAAGCTCTGCGACCTCCACCAGCTCCAACTGAGTTTCTATCCTTTGCATCTATTAGTTCCCATCATTCTTGACATGTATTTTGCGCAGCTTAGCCTGTACATGCTTGAGATATTTCCATGAGAGATGATCAGGAATCTTACTTCCTGAACACACATTCAAACACTACGTAGGCTATGCACTTAAGTTTGGCATTGTACAAGGCGTGGTTCCAAAAGTTGCTCTAACGGAGTTCTTTGTGATACCTTGTCCTTGAATTGTAATGCAATTCTACCTCTCTGCTTCTATCCTCACTTTCCTTCAACTTTACTCCCTGCATGTGCTACAGCGTGTGATACAGTACGTGGAGTTGCCTACAATGGCCCGGGTGTGGGCATTCAAATTGTCACAAGTATCGGAAGCTGTTGCAGCCTCTGCTAGAGAACGAGTGAATGCAAGGCGTTCACATACAACATAGTGACGCAGACATACTACATGTATGCCAGTGTTCGTGGATTTGAAGTTGCTCCAGGCAACCGTCCACAAGTTATTTCCGGATTGCGAAAGCCTGGTGAGTAGTTGTTTTTACTTTTTCTTTTATAGTAATGCCGTATGACTGATAAGAATGTACAGTATTCCGTACAGATCAAGGTGTCATATCTGCACGGTGCACGAACTGTGTGACGTAGACCCAGACCTTGTTGGTCAGCCAAGTGGTAGGACAGGTTCCCAAGGGGACCCTTTCCGGTCACGATGTCCCAAACAAAGAAGCAGAACATTGACAACATGGGGTGGCGGTCAATCTTGATCTCCTTTGTCTTCAGCTCAAGAGCAGTGTCGGAATCGTCAGCGAGGCCCATGAGGGCCGTCGAAAGCACCACCAGGGTACAGAGGGTCCTCAACCTCACTGAGGGGGGCACCGGCAACGCTGTAACCCTCAACGGCGCCCATCAGGATCATCGGGCAGGCCCAGATGTCCATGGTGAACTGGGCGTGGATCAAGCTGGGGTAGTCCACACCTCCTTCAGAGAAGGGCTGAACCCAAAGTTTTGCCAAATGACACGCTGTTCTTTGGCAGCATCTCATGGAATATGCGGCCCAAAGTGCCGAGCACAGTCCAGCAAGCGTGGATGACCTCCAGCACCCTGTTCTCTGCAAATGTCTCGGGGTTGAAGGAAAGACCCCCCGTGTCCCAGCCGTAGTCCCGGGGCAACTCGCTGGACAGAGGACCCAGGAACTTGGGGCGATCAGGGACAAAGAAGGGGCTGCTCCAAACGGATACCTATGCAAGAAAGGGCATTTTTCGAGGCAGAGTCTTATGAGCATGTGTCAGGAGGCAAACCTCCAGTTTGTGCCACCACCCCATGCTGGAAGAAAACCCTACTCAAAACTCCTGAATGTCATTTGAGGCTGGTTTGGATAAGGGTTTGGAATAGCATAAGGGAAGTGACAAATCCCAACTTCCGGGACAGATTTTACAGGTCAGCTCTGGCCCTTTTGAGAAACTCGGTCCACATTGCACTATACGGACCATTCCTCCCCACTCCTTCAGCTGAAAGTGCCAGCTAAAACCTTTCAGCTGAAAGAAAGTTTAGCTGAGTTTTTTCCCCGGGAGTGGTAGAAAAGCATGCACAGATTTTGAACTAGTGTTGAATCAAACATCACTCATGTGTGTACATGGGGTGGGTGGAAACGGAAAGGGGAGGGTAACTTTGCACGCCTGATATGTATACTCCACTGATTATTGATATGGTCTTCTTTGGTTCTTCATCCTCGATGACCTTCTTTTTTCAGGTGACTTCTGTCAGAATGGTTGTTGACCACAATGGCTGAACCAAGGGAAGGAGATGTGCAAGGGCGGAAACATCTACCACGCTCAGGCGTATTGCAGGACAATAAGGAAACCACGTTTCCAGTGTGGATGCCTTGGCAACAAGATCCCAATATGCGATGAAGGCGGCTTTTTGAAAGGATGTGCCGTGTTCCGACGATCACCCCAGGATACAACAAAAAGAACATTTTGTCCCAGGTAGCCAGGTCACTTATGAAGTTATGGGATGTTTGTGGAAAGTGCAACTATGGATCAAAGAGTATGGTTGCTTGCCTGGAGGCATGCTTCTATGGAAGAATCATTCATGTGCGAGGGCATGCTGGTGAAGCGACCGGCGGAGTTGGAGGTGGAGGGTTCTGCCATGGTGAAGGACGAAGGCGTCAAGGGCGACGGAGCTGTAACAAGTACTGTGAACTGTCGGCCTTTGTGCATGGCAAGCACCGAGTTGGCGACTCGACTATGCGGTTCGGACAGGGTTACGTGTCGGTTCAAACGTTTGCATTTGGATGCTCAAAATACAATTTTTCACGAAATCTGAATCCATCAATCAGTATCGCTAGATTAATCAAATGTCTATTTCGTACTTACTTTCAACTTCAATGAAATTCAGTCACATAATCCCGAGTTCACTACACTTTCCGTGGCTTCATCGACCGCTAGAAGTGGGCTAAAAATTGTCAAATATTGCCGATTTTTCTGGCGGGATCATAACAATCCTCGTGAACTCGCTCACTTCCATGTCAGCTCGCCACGCATACGTGGCACGCGCGAAAGATCGTTGAATACTGAATTCAGCGAGTGCGGAACTCGCCAGCAGTCGCGATGACGGGTGCATGGAGCTTCGAACGACGGAATCGTGCGAACACCTTGGCTGGGTGTTGGGGTCGAACTGGATCTCTCTTTTGTTTTCGGAAGGGCCTGGATGGACTTCCTGACAACACCTCTCCGCAAACCCAGGGGAGGAGGGTGGGAGGGGGGGAAATTTTCAGTTAAATTTTTTTAAATAGAAATCGTTTAGGACGTTTTCAGGAGCCAGAATTAATACCGAATAAATAGGCACTTTTTTAACAACGCTTTAAACGATTGGTGTCCTTTGGTCAAAGCACCTACGTTCCGCTCAGCGTAACAATAGGGTGGAGGTTGCTTATTCTTTCAAGGTAGGGGCGAATGGGGCTTATTGTTCCGCGTTAGGGTCGGATGGGACTTTTTGTTTCAAGGTCGGGTTACATTTTGGTCATGGGTGAAAAAAAGGGGGTAATCTGTATTTTACTTGTATATTCTTACTCCGTCGAATGTCCCGTTCCCGCCCATATCAGCCTCCCAAGGTGGCGGTAGTGTTCACGGCTTACTCTGCGGCAGACTTTGCGGTAAACCCGAAAAGCCTGCCATTGGTTCTGCACCGGAGTCCGGCGACAATGGATCTTACCCTCATGCATTGTTCTCATGTTCTTTCTTTGTATTGGAGGGCGTCAAACCTCTGCCAATACAAAAACTTTTGCTGTGGACAGTTTCCAGGAAAAATGTGAGATAAGTTGAGTAGACAATCCTGTGCCGGGCTCCGCCCTCATGCGAGGTGATGGGCCACTCAAAGTTCCCAAAGCATTTGAGCCTACCAACTTTCTGACCCAACGGAAGGTCAAACGTGATTACAGTGTTTGAAGTTCTAAGCTGAGCTGAATGGCACGGCGGTCCTTGTGACGGTGGATCAATCGTATGGTCATCGCGGATCGTCACATTAATGAGGGGAACATTTCCAAAATGGGCATAATAACCCTTTTCCCCTATCCGTGAGGCGGTTGGTGACGCCCTACCCAGCAAAAACATTACAGTAATGCCCTGCCCAGCGACTTACAAAATAGGTCAGCCCTGACCACTTGCTTCACCGTGCTTGATCAGCAGCATGTGGCACTGATCGAGTGAAGTGAGGTGGGGCATGTCCACCCCCCTCGTGATTCTTGCTCCTACGCAAGAATCGTGATCGAGCAATGACCTGTTTTTTTTTCCGATAAGCGAACCCCTTGGGTTGATTTAGGGTTTTCTATGTTTTGTGCAGGCGGAGCTTGCATAGAACGTAAAACCCTACATCAAACCAGGGGGTTTGCGTGTCAAAAAGAAAAAAACAGACAGGTCATCGCTCGATCCCAATTGAGCAAAAACGTTTGTTTTCGATATCGTGCAGAAACGCTCGTTCTTTTCCTCACAAGCAAACCCTTCTACGTCTAACATTCAGACCATAATCAAACAACACCCCTATTTACATTAAGGGGTTTAGGGTTTTCTTTTTGCACGGGCTTCTGCTGGGCCCCGTGGTAGCAGGGCCCAGGAGGTTACCTTTCAACGCATGTGGAGTCTTGCACCCCCCATGCAAACCAAATGCAAATCCCACCCTTGAACATTCATAAACCCTTCGAATGATGGGTTTGCTAATGTTCAAAGAACTTGATGATATCTGCATGTCGACACCACATTGCATGCAGTGTCAACATGCTGCGATTCCTCGTTGTTCGTGGGTAAAATGTTAACATTCTCAGGTCACTGGGTAGGGGATTCTTATTCTTGTGAACATCGAGTAAATGAGATGTATTCTTGCAAACGCTGGGTAGGGTATACACACAATCAAATTTCATGGGTAATCCATATATGTACCCTTTCAACATAGGCGCTCACCATGCCCCGATGTCTAGGTCTTCGCTGTGTATGGCCTTATCCCGATGCGTTCATTTTGATTTAAATTCTATGTGTTGAGGGCGGGACGCAACTCAACGAAGTCGTCCGCGGGAGCTTGTAACCATTGCCGAATCGGCCAAAAGAGATGGAAAAAATAAGAAGAATCAAATGAAACCTGCCAATTCCTTGTGATTTGGCTATGATTTTTGCTTACGTGGCATTGCTCCCACATTGTGGGTAACACCCTTCCCACAAAAACAATTACAATCAAACAAAATTCCTCGGATGAAGACATTTATCCAAAATCAGTTTTTGGAAACATTCCTAGTAATCTTTAATTGAGATCTACGGTGATCGGTCATAGATTTCCCTCTCACCGCCATGAAGATAATTTTTCATGGTGACGCACAAGCGAGGCTTGCTGCGTGATGTGGCCAAAGACATCGCTCGACAAACGCCTGAAAAATCAGGATTTGTGTCCATAAAATTTGGACAGAGTGAAGAACAACTTCGAAGGAGAATTAGTTGCTCTCACACTGATTCGAATTGTTTCCCTCCTTGTTTAGGAAGCAAGAAATAATCACAGTTCGAGAGGGAAAAGTATGCATCCCCATAATCAAAATCAAAATCAATGCCTTGGTTCAAGGCCTATGTTGGCGACTGGTCAGGTCGTTGCCTGGAACAAGTTTGTCTTAAATGTATATGTGTGGTCAGAACGTGGGTGGCACTGCCAGATCTGGATACCCATGACACGTTTGCAAAATAATTGTGAGCCGGTAATGCACCACCAGAAGTTGGCCCTAATGCAATGCTCATGTGCATTATTTCTTGTACTTTGTATCATCCGCCAATGACGTGGCGAGTTCAGGCTGACAGGTTTTTTGTTCGAAATGATACAATTTTTTTCCAGGTTTCAAGTTTTTATTTTGTTGTGGAGAAGTTCATGCCTGTCGCCACCACGGAATGTTTCCACTACAGAAGGCCGGTTCTTGTCGATACAGCCAGAAATAATCCATACATTTTGCGGGTCGCAAAAATTCATTATGATTTTTGGAGACCTGAAATCGGTGGCTAGAATGGCAAACATAGTAAATTTGAGGGTGTATATTCAGAGGCCATGAAAATATTAAATTTCAGAGCTTGCTCGCAAAGAGCTAGGAAGCTGCATTGACGGATCGCAGCTCTACGAGCCGTGTTGGTAGCCCGCAGGTCAAGGGCTCAAGCCTCGCACCTGAAAGACATGCACGATGCAGCCGGCTACGCTTGTCGTGGACGGCCGATTCCGGCGGACGTGCTCTCGCCGCTCGTGCTTATGTAATTTTATTGATGAGGCACAAAGTGCATTTATCTATCTGCCATGAACAGGTTCGATGCCGCCCCAAAAAAAAAAGCAGAGGACCATGGCATAGATCCCTCGACAACCAGAACACGACGTCGACGGCGACGTGGATTTGTGTCGCTGTCACCATTACGGGCCTCAAAGAGGGTCGCCATGCGACTCTCCGTGACGCCCTTTGGTAGTTACTTGTTGGCCAGTGCTGAGGCCGAAGAGAAATCAATCAGTGTATCGATACAACTTTTGGATCACTACAACAACTGGCGCATTGTATGCCGTGTTCCGCTGCTTTTTTTGTTTTTGGCGATGTTGAATCTTTTCACGACAAAGAAATTAATGTTACAAGTGCCTCATTAAAAAAATGTATATGCGCGCGAGCGACGAGATTGCGTCCGCCAGAATTGGCCGTCAACAACAAGCGTGGCCAGCTGCATCATGCGTGTCTTACAGGTGCGGGGCTTGAGCCCTTGACCTGCGGGCCACCAACACGGCTCACTTAGCTGCGCTCCTTCGATGTAGCTTCCTCTCTTGGTGAGAAAAGTCCGGATTTTCAGATTTTCCTGGCTTCGAACATGCATCGTCAACTGCTGTCCTTTTGCCATCGAAGCCACTGATGTCAGATCTTAAAAAATCATAATGGATTTTTTTTTATTCACAAAATGCATTGATTCTTTCTCGTTATATCAACAAGAACCGGCCTTTTGTAGTGAGAAAATGTCGTGGTGGTGACAGGCGCAAACTTCCCCACAACAAAAGATACAGCCTTGAAACATGGACCACACATTTTTATCATTCTAAACCAGAAACCTGTCAGCCCGAACCGGCCACGTCATTGGCGGTCGATACAAAATACAAAACAAAAAACAGCGGAACACGGAAGTAGTGACAATCTGTCGACGACGAGGTCGGCGGGACAAGCTCCACAACAACATACAACCCCAATGCGGGGTTCCTAAATGGAATAATTTAGTCTTAGTCTATCTTTCAGAGTTGGAAATCCAAGTCGCAAGCTCCTGCAAAGTTGGCCGTCAAGGCCGTCAACCGGCCGTCCGGGTTGCGAGAGGCTTGCGACAGAAGTGAGAGTTGCGAGTGTTTTCCCTCTGTTCCCGGGGTGGACTAAATCGTTTTGGTGATGGCCCACTCGGGACATAAATTATTTTGTCCAAAGACTTCGACTAAAGTGCGGGCCACGTGAGGATTTTAGTCCATTGAGTCTATCTTTTAGTCGTTTTTTTAGAATTTTCAGCATTTCTATTCAGAAGGTGCAGATGTGCTCATCTATTAGTCCAGGTTCATGCCGATTTATATGTTTGAATTTCGAACATTTGAACTGTAGATGACACCATCTCGCGCAGTCCACAGCCTTGTCAAGCCGCAGCCGTACTTTTCATTTTGCATGTTGAGAACATAGTGCATGTACCTACAGTCATTTTTGTCAGTTCCGTCCCCAACTTCAACGATGGCCTCTTCACGCTGACCTAGCACGTCCTCCAGCACAACTTGCCCTGTGGCTGCCAACACAGCCACGTCACCGAGGGCCAGCGGTCAGCGGGCGTACATTCCCATGACTGTCCTCATGATGCAGCTTTGTCATCTCACTTGAGAGAACAACGAGGCCATACGGTAGCGTCAATGCCTTAGCCTGTTAAGTTATGCTGCACCCCCTGTGGCGACGGATGACTTCAAGTGCACCTTTTTGGTCGGCAACAACGATGCTGCAGCTGTTCTCTTTGGACACATGCCCTGGCCCCCAATATGGGACACTTGCCAAGATGCACCATGTGTGGTCGCCAAAGCTGTACCTGACGTGGATGTCGCTCACAACACGGACTTCGCCAGCCACACACACTTTGATGAGTGTTCTGGCATCCCGAACTCCATCCTGTACCAAAACCACCGCCGACTCATCTGGCGGGCTTGTTAAGAATTACTAGACTCTAGAAAAGAACACCGCAAATTTGTCGCTGGCGATGGAGTACGCGGGGGAGTTCCGTGAAATTCCTGGTAGGCAGACATGTATGCACGCTGTTCTCGGTATTCAACCGGAAAAACAGACCGGCATCTACAACCCGACGACGGAGCAGATTCATAACTATTGCAACAGCCTCGCCAAGACATGGGGAGGCATTTGGCATATGACCTCGTCAGTAAGAGTGGGAATAGTATCGCCCAAATTTGCTGGACAATAGAAATGGACGCCAAGGGATGGGACATTGTAAAGATGATGAATCCTGCGGCTGTTAAGCTCCAGGGTACGTCGTTGCCATGGTTTGACCTTGCCACAAAGCTATGGATCCGTGACAAGGCTGTTGGCGAGAACGTCATTAGTTCAGTGAAGGCGCGCAGTGTTGAGGACAAGAAAAAACTTGATGATGACATAGCCGGTGATCGTATTGTGCGCAACAGGATATGTAATTAGTTTTATTTCATCCCTTGTTTTCTATGAATATGTTGTTCTAATGTTCCATTGCATCACTTTCTATTAATTGTAAAGGATACATGATCATGAATGGAATGGAATGAAAATACGGATGCATTTTTCTGTAGCAATGTTAACATTGTAGTCAGACCACATAGCAATAGCAACGTTATTGCACAATGCCCTAATGACACGGTCGCCGTGCTGTCTAAAAATGGATCTCAAACACACTTGAATGTAAAAACTGCGGACTCCTCCTGTGTGCCCATCCCATCCCGGATTAAGTGTTGGCTGCCTCTCCTATATCATGTTATGCATCACAAAACACGTCATAATCAATCTTCCCTAGAAGCCGACATCAAAACATGGCAGACCTTGTAAAATCTGGAAACGTGCTTTCAAAAGACCGAACGCCCATTCGATGGATGATCAAGCAGATGCGTGTCTGAGATTGAATAGCTCTTATAGACATGTCGGCCGGAGATTGTGTGGTCAAAACTCTTGCAGATGGTACATGACCCCCTGATATAGGGGCATAACACAGTAACCTTGTGGAAAGGCAGCATCACTCCGTACAAACTTCCCAAGAGGCAGCCGGAATCCTTAATGGAGCGCGTTTGTAAACATGTGGGCGTCATGCATGGAACCTTCACAACCGACGGTGACAAACATAAACCGCGATCAGGATGACAAACTGACAGTGTGTTCTAAGAAACCCATGAATTTTTGTAGATGTACGGAATTTTTGTAGACAAACGCATGTCGGATCTGTGGCAAAATCACGGGGACATGCGTCCCATCGACGGCTCCAACGCAGTCAAAATATGTCAGGTAGTCATGGCGATGCTCCCAAGCCAAAAAAGGAGGGTCCGCCGAAGTTGGAAGCCGAATGACGAGCGTGGCCAGCTCTAGCAATGCGTCCAACATCTCTCGTAGTATTTAATGAATGGTTGCAGAACCACACTTGAATCTTTCCATCAATTGTCGCGTGCTCATTGCATGACACACACACACACTGTAGAAAGATAAGTACTTTCTTGTTAGCGCAAACTTGGGTGTAGTGTAGCAAGCCTCAATTGGTCAAGTTATCCACGATGTCTTGCCATGTTGACACTGTCATGCGAGCCATGTTGTACAGACGCAATGGATGGCCTCGACGGAGTTCCTCCAGCCATTGACGACCTGAGAAGTGGCCATCATGCATTGGCCAACACGTAAGCTTTGTCACAAGGCAAAGCAAGAGTACGTTCATGAGTTCACGCATTAACTCAAGTACACGTGCCTTGATGTCCCTGATGTAATGAGCAAGAGCACGCCGTGGTGCTGCACGCCGACATACTACATCCATGGTGTACATGTTAATGACGTACTGCCCCCTAGAGCAATGAAGACACAGGACGACTCCAATTGCCTCTGACATAGGTATCTGTTTGAACCGTTGCGACTCGAAAGCGCGCTAAGCCACCCACTGACACGTCTTGAAACCCCGTATAGACTAGAAGCAAGACTAATTAGTCTGAACCCTAGACTAATTTGTCACACTATTTTTTCTATTTCTTCCAAAACGTGCAAACATCTGTCAGACTAAATAGTTGCACTACTCAGTCTATCGGTTACCCGCACGCAGTGAACTAATTGGTCTACCGCTAAAAGTCTTTGTTTGACCTATAAGCTAAATTAGTCCATTTCAAAACTCCACATAAAACACATGATACATTTGTAGTGTGCCAAACCAAAAATCGGTCAGAACCGTACGTGCCACGTAATTGGCGGTGCATACAATATACAAAAGAAACAAGAGGCTGGTGTTGCATGCAAAGCGTGCATAGGGTTACATAGTAACTGAGCAGAAGTATCCATATTAGTATCTCTTCACTGGCTAAATAATTGCCCGCAATCTGGACCACATAATGGAAGATTTTCCATGAGACTTTACATTGTCCGTGGAAGCCAAAACTGGTTGTAAATGGACTGCAAACTGTCACCCACATTTTTTCAAACAAATGTTTGTTGTTTTCCCATGTGTGCTCTTAAACATTGTGTATGGTTTCGACAAACTCTTCCTAAATTACTTCAAGCTATGCTAGATTTATTCCAGCTTGTGTGGATGTAAAAGCTAAAAAACACAACCACAAATTGAACTAATGCACTTGACAATACGGTATTATGTATAACAATTCACCAATATATTGAAGAAGAAAATCTTCTCGTTTCTTTTATGAATGTGGTTTAATCTGATGATGATATTATTTCAATGAGATTGATATGTTCTTGTATTGTGGGCATGCTAGTTTCACATGTCTATTATGAACTTAACCAAAAACATATCTTTGACAAATTTGGATGTGTTTTAAATCTTTCATAATGTTAGGAAAATTAAGATGACTTAACTATACACAGAGTATTTAGTTACCTTCTTCTATGGCGGTGGTTGAATTCCTTTTCTTTCAGTTGCGTTTTGACCCTGTTTGAAGCCGGGTTCACGAGTCTCAAGAGTTTGCCATGACGACCAGTTCCGTGAAACAGGACAGGGCGAGACCAAGGAGGAGCGACCCAACATACAGTCCGTACCCTTTTGTCCTGGCGTCAGACTGGTCATTCCGTACTATCCGGGGTCTGTCCAGACCTCTAGGTTGTTGTCCATTAATTTTCCCTTCTGGGCTGACTCAGGTCATGCATCCGCGGGCGTGGGGGGGCCTACAGTCCGCCAACGTATTTCACCCTGATTCGTGGATATGTCAGAAAAATGACTGATCCACCAATCACGATTTTCTTGCAGCATCTTTTGGCCACAAACCGATTGTAATAGGTTAGTATGTAACCCAACGAGCTGCGGAACATCGCATCAATAGCTATCGCCGGTGCCAAGGGCTTTTTGTCGACGGCCCATGGCTTGGAGGCTTTTTTTGAGTCATGGCCCGCAGCTCGGCTAGACGAATCAGATTCATCCACGTACACCACCTGTCAGAGCCTCATCCCGTTTTCTGTGTGTTCAAGCCATCGTCAATGATACCCTTACGGTGTTGTGGCTGTAGCACCACTATTCACGCTCATGACAGGTTGGAAATTTTTTGAAGAAATATTTCACACAATGCAAACGTTTGGAGTAATCATCAAATAACACTCAACATTGGTATATGGAATCATATAGGGAAAAGGTATAATTTTATATCAATATTTATAGAAACCCCAGAGTTTTATGTTTATGTCTATTTTTAAAAAGAATCTATGTTTACATTAATAGCCATGAATAAATCTACAACTACATGTATTTTTTTATTTGTATCATTTCATATTTACGTATAAATATAAATACATATCGCTTAGAAATCAAAATATGTATCCCTAGAATGTCCTATACCTACGTAGAAATAAATGCATAAATGTTTTCTTACATTTAAATCCATGTTTCTATATTTATATCCACATATAAAAATATATATGTATTTATATATATCCATATCTATGTCCATATCTGTTGGGTTCTTGGAGCCTGTAGTGACAAAGTCACCGTGTGCTCTAATGCAACAAGGAGATCTTGCTGCTGTCTGGGATCTCAGTGCCCAACAAGTAAACCTTGTACTCCAATGGGCGGAAGCGGGAGACTTGGATCGAAACTTGCTATTGAAAAAGACTATAAAGTACAAGTATGGTACAGGGAAACAGCGGCGAAACACAACTCAGCTCAATGCTGTGACACAACCTGCCCCATCCAAGGGCGCAACACCTTGCAAGACCGTCAAGGGTGTCATTGCAAGGGTCTCAGCTTGGTCACCATACTTTCAGGTGAAATGGCCTCTAGGTTGTTAGGACAGCCTCCTCTCCACGCTGGCAGCCACTACCAAACTTACTAGGTCGTCAGAGGACTTCTGACCCTCCTAACCAAGCTGGCAGAGTGCTGCCAGGCTCACCAGGTGGACAGAGGGGAACTCCTGCACGACACACCTTCTAGATCCTCCTAACCAGGCTGACAGAGCACTGCCAAACACACTGGGTTGATAGAGGGAGACTCCAACATAGAGTCCTTCTAGACTCGATCAGCACTGCACAGACAGAGCTGACGCCAGACACTAACTCTGGGCTCAACGCCTAGTCACAACTCCTGGCTTAGACATGAGCAACGTCCAAAGAGGCAGCCATAGCAAGGCTGCTCTCCAGTCTTGGGCATAGTCAGGCCTTCAGGTAGTCAGGGGCGTCCACAAATCCACGCTGATAGAAGGCTACCAGACTGACATGGGTCTTCAGGTGAGAGAGCGACTGTAGAGTCTTTGTCTGAGGCGTTGTCTAACACAAGAGGACTTCTGGTTCAACTGGTAGAGTTGATGGAGTAGTTGTTGAAGTTGTTGATGTTGTTGGAGTTGTTGCCGGAGTTCTTTACTGAGGTATTGGACTGACTGAGTCCAGTCCGCTTTTATACTGGGATCCTAGCAAGTTGACCAGCTACCCTGTGCCTATAGGAAACGTGCTGCTCCAAGGTCATAGATTCCTTCTCAAGGAATCTTCCCAGTCCAAGGCATGCAGCTTCCTCCCCAATGAAGCTTCCTGAATACTAGTAACTTGGCAGTGGTCCCAGCTGCTGAGTCACACATGTTGCTGCTAACGCAAGGCGGTCCCCACTCTTTGCTTTGCATGCAGCTGCTGAGTCGTGCATATAGTAGCTGATGTAGCTGCTGAGTCGTGCATGTGGTAGTTGATGCAATGCTGAGTCGTGCATACACCACTTGATGTAGAGTAGTCCCTGGTTTAGAGCTCTGCTTGTATGTACTGATGCAAGCGGTCCTAGCAGTCCAGTCAGGTGTAGCCCCACCCTGACTGGTCCGGGTCAAGTACCCAGCAGTGCTTGCTTGCACTCCGTAGCTGTTGACCAAGCTAGGCCAGCAGGCATGCACAACCTTGCTGTGCATGCAGTACACAAATCTATACTCCTTTCCCCTCTGGGAGCTGGATGCCAGAATTTAATCTGGCCTGTAAAGTGGAAAATCCCTGGTCAAGCTACACCCGGGTACTTACGGATAAAAATCCGTAACTTTGCGTACAAACCTTTGTCAATCCGATTGCGCCATGTCGAAGCTGTCGCTGAGCGTAGTTATCACTCACTCTAACACTCCCTCTCGATGGGTGCGCTAATGAATGCAGAGACTGACACATGTTTTGAGTGGAGAAACGAGTGATCGGTGGAGGTTTCAGCTGTAAAAAAAAAGGTATGCTATCAGAAGAGACTTCCGGGTTGCTCTTGGGTGTACTCCAGCCATTGGGATTTTTTTGAAAAAAATGGGGCTCGAATCGGTCAAGTATCGCCCTCAAAATGCTCGTTTTTAGTATTTTTGGGTCTTTTCGGGGCCATTGTCTAGTTGGAGCTGGTCAGTTGAAGCCAAAAAAACAAATTTGGTGAGGTGAGGTTCGTCACCTTTCTCCTCGGTGAGGTTTTTTCATGCAGGAGCAACCTCCCATAGCGCAAGCCACTATGCTTGCCATGCACATGCTTTGCTGTGCAGTGGAAGGCTCTAGGAGCTTTCACTGACACGGCGCTTGCGGCGGTCCCAAGCAGTGGTCCCGCCGCTGCTTGGGACCGCGTGCTTGGACCGCCAACCTGGTATAGCCACCCCTAGCCAGCGAGTGTAAACGCTCGCCGTTGTCATTCTTTTCTGATGCTGCAGCCTTCTACTCCCCCTGTTGCTTCAGCCACCTGCTTCGACGACTCCACTTCAGCTACTTCTGCCACCTACTTCAGCGAAAGTCCGCTGCTTAGGCTTGACTCCGCCATTGTTGAGGCAGCCATCGTGCCCCCACGTCCATTCTTAGTCCATTTTATGTCTTCTTGCGACTCTCCTACCCTCCATGGCTTCTCATGTAGCTGAAATGTCGTTTCTTGGTCGTCGTCACCGTCATTGCTGGATTTGCAACAGCCATTGCATGGATGGGTTGTCCGTGCTGCCCGCCACATCTTGGGATCACGCTAGTTGCTTTTAACCGCAACCCTTGGCCTTCTTTTCTCTTCTCGTAGCCCGTCAACTACATCGACCGGCGCTCGGCGCTCGCTCGTTTCCTCACTTCACGGCCACGACCACTGCTAAGGCCCCTGCCGCTTGCGCGAGGCACTCCGCCACCGCCCTTTTTTTGTTGCTGGTTGGTCATCGCGAGCGGACTCTTCGCTCGCTCACTGACTAGCCTCCCTGCCTTCGCGGCAGGAGCTTTGTACCATTCTGCTGTCGCGACAGGGCCTTGCCGCGACCCTAGCTACTATTGCGGTAGGCACTAGCCCAGCTCGCCCTCGCGGCGAGCAGGTGCGACGTCCAATGTGGACGTCGCTCCCCTCCCCCTCGCTCAACGCTCCCCCTTTACCAACCCCTATTTTGCTCACTCCATCAAGCTGTTTTTTTTATTTTGGCTTGCTGTTCCAATCGTGCAACGTGCATGCCAAAGTACGTCCTGCAACGGCGGCCTTCCTCAACTGTACGTGAGCAGCCGCGTCCTCTGGCTACGAACCTTTTTTCTAAGTTTGCAGTTCATGTGCTACTGACGTAACTCATTGATGTTAGCGAAGTCGAAGATCATAGATTCGCCGAAAAAAGTGGTCATCCCCACTTTGTAAAAGGTACAAGGAGTGTTGTTACAAGAAAAGTGTTGCTTCTGCTGCTGCTACGGCGAAACATGCTGATGAAGGAGGATTCATAGCGACCAGAAGTAAACTTGCCCTCAAGGGGATGAAACCGGAACTGGGTTCTGGCTGCTGTCAAAACAAAATCTGAATCCTGGCAGGTTATTATTAGTTTTTTAATGCACCAGGCAGCGTGTATTAGACACAAGGCGTCCCCCTTTTCTTTACTACTGATCTGCTTCTGCTACTTTTGCTGCTGGTACTGGTGGTTGTTCCTTCCACCTTCCACAAGGCACCTCACACGAGGTTGGCTAATAACTCCGATCCACATAACGGACGGGCTTAGCCATGTAGCTCGTGATCGCAACGAGCTGCTCCAAGATCATTCCTAGACCTCAGACTCCTCGCCTTCACTCCGACAACTGCTCCGACAGGTGCACTATTGCTTGAGCTCCTGTTATGAAATCAGTTGCTACTGAGCACACCGTTTGCAATGTGTGACTTGCGAGAGTGAGGAGCAAACTTGTCTCTCCACCAACGTTTGCCTTCAGGTGTAAATTCGAGGACGAGATCCTTGACTGCTCAAGAGGTCCGACGTCTCTGTCACAAAATTTGACTGGCTGTAGAATCTGGTGTTGAGCACCTGCGAGTAGACTGCGCATGTCGCCAGTCTCCATGCATGCCGCCTTTGTCAAGACGGGCTAATTGCTTCCACCTGCCACTCTTGCAGGATTTTCTTTTTTATGGAGCGCAACTGATTCATTCGTGCATGCCTCCTGACATTAGGTGTCTTATGGCGTCCACCTGCCGCCTTGGCAGGATATTCTTACAGAGCGCAACTGCTGCATTTGTTCATGCCATTTGACACCAAGTGGGCTTAATGCCTCCTTCTGCCGCTCCGACATATTTTGTCACGGAGCACAACTGCTCCGTTTGTGCACGGCACCTGACACTAGGTGGGCTTACCGCATCCACCGGCCACCTCGGCAGGATTTTATCATGGAGCACAACTGCTCCGTTTGTGCACACCACCTGACACTAGGTGGGGTTACTACATCCACCTGCTGCTCCGGTAGGAGTTTTTCCTTCTCAGCTCGCTGCATTGCAGGCTGCTTCAAGGGCTTGACAAACGCCTTATTTCGCCTTCCCCTCACTCCGGGATCTCCTTTGCTGTTCATGTAGTTAAGTTTGCTCTTGCTGGCGGAATGTATATCTATATCTATATGTATATGTATATATATGTATATCTATATCTACGTCTTTATTTATATATAGCTACATCTATATTTATACGTATATCTATATATCGAACTGGTATGTCCATATCTAAAAGTACCTATACATCTATATTTATATTTATATCTCGATATATATTCCTATATATATATATATATCTATCTTCTATATATCAATATCAATATCTATATCTTCATCTATGTATCTATCGATATGTTTACATATATCTATTTGTATTTAACGGTAATTCTTCATGAGCTCGTTCAAGCTAAGGCAAAATGACCCTTTCTTCTTTGGTGCAAAGGTCATCATTGCCTTCCACCGCTCCGATAAGCAACATGTCCACCTCCCCCCCCCCACCGATTACTCCCCTCCTTTGGTTGCCCACCTTCGTCGGAGGTCATCGCGTGGTGATCCATGAAACAAATGAAAAAATTGCCCAAGCGTAAGTATGAGGGACTCGTGTACGTTGGTCACAAAAAAACGTCTCTTGTTTGTGGAATATATAATTACGTGCTGTATGCCCCTCGTGGCATGTCGTTGTCACACAAAAATTCTGTGGTTTCTCTTTACTAAAAATTAGAAGGCGTGGCAGAGTAAGATGTAGAATCGGAAAACGTGTTATTTGTGAGTCTAATTTATGAAATGGGGGCGACTGAAATGACCTCTTTTCTATTGGGTTGTATTTTGGAAATCTCCCATAATCCTGCTTACACAAAGGGCCGCGGCCCCTTTAAAATATTATTTCGCGTGGACTCCTCGAGAACGTGACCCTCGCGGCGCCGCAAATTGAAGCTGCTTGCGGAAAAGGGGCACGACTCGAAAAATATGCCCAAACCGCGGGCCGTAAACGCAAAGACCTCCGCCGGTGCCTCTTGTGCCGCCATCGCTGCAACAACAGGAGCTGCATCAGCACCAGTAGCAACAACAGTAGCAGCGTTAGGAGTAGTCGCCTCCGCTGCTGCTACAGCGGCAGCGACATCAGGGGCAACGGCGACTGCTGGCGCAGTGGATTTAGTAGCATCAACCGCAGCGTCGGCTGCCTCTGGCTGCATTCGCAAGCCGGGGCCCGTGGCCAGCATCGTCTGCAGTGGAGCGTTGGAGCCTTCCTCCAGTGTGCAACCGCGTGGCCTCCAAGGTCAATCCAGTGGGGGTGCGCCGCGCATTGTACCTTGGGCAGTGCCTCGGCGCGGCTACGCCTTGTGCGATCGGGGCATGTCGCAGTCATGATGGTGTCTCTGTGGTGACGGACGCGGTGACGTTACCGGTGACAGTACCGGTGATGATACCGGTGACGGCGCGGCGTCGTCATGAGCAGGACGACGGGAGAGCTGGTTCTTGCAGTGACGGTGCCGGTAATGGCTCGGCGTCAACTTCAGGGCTGGAGAGCTGGAGGACTAGAAGGAAACTCTTCGCGTGGCGGCATCGCTGCGAGCGTTGGGCCGTGAGGAGCGGCACTGCAGCCACGTGATGCACAACACGGCCATGCCCCTGCGCGCCACCACTGCCGTCGACCCATCGGTACCTGCTTGATCGATGGCGGTGGCTTTCAGGCACACAGCCGCGGGCTACCTTGGCCTCCAGTCTTGCAGCAGTGACAGGGGAAGCAGCAGCAGCCGGTGCATACCCCGCACCTGGGTGTGACGAGGAGGAATGGCGGGAGGAGTAGACCTGTTTCTGGTCTTAGTGCTGGTGCTGGTGCTGGTAGAAGTGTGATGACTTGTTGCTTGCTCTCAGGCATAGGTGTTCTGCTGCAAGGGGATGGCAAAAGGGGGAGAGGAGGAGGGGGAAGAGGCCCAAGCAGCAGCCATGTGCACAGCATGGGGTCTCATGGAGCAACAGCTACTTTTGCGGGATGGGGGTGAGCAGGAGGGGGAGAAAGGGGGTCCAAATGCGGCACTCCGTCATCGCCCAGCTGGGTCACGGCGGAACCTAGCTGGCCCAGCTTTGTCCCTTACTGCGGGCTTTGAGGAGGGATTTGCCGACTGTAGATGAGTGGAAGCGTGTTAGGGCATTGGCAGGCGACGGCTCGCGTGCCAATGCAAAAGAGTGAATTCCCAGGCAAGTAACCAGCCGGCTTCACGTTGCAGAGGCCAGTTGTCCCCAGGTTGCTAGGAGGGATCACGAGCGCAAACATTCAGGCAAGCAGGCCTTCCGGAGGTGGTGGAAAATAAGGAAGGACATTCGAGATTTTTGCGTCGCCCACCTAGCGCTAACAATCAGACCTTTACGGTCCAAGAGTGCGCACTACGGCAAATCAAGGGCGCTTCGAGAGTGTCCATAACCGGGTAGCTAGGTAGCTTCTACGAATGTACCAACTGATGGCCATCAAGTGCCTTGGAAAAACAGAGTAGCTACATTTTTTAAGCATTGTTTACTGTCATGAAAGTAAGAATGATAGCATATCCTACTGCGAAGTGCAAAAGATTTAACAACATATATCAGTGGAGACATATCACGTTACATGGTTGCAGTTGGAACAACAAACTCCAATGCCTTAAGTCCATGGTTTGAAAGAGAAGGGCACGGAGAGAGAAATAGGAATGATTGATAATCGCATGGGGGTACAAAGAGATGGTCTCACAATGCATGCACCCCACCCAGCATGAGATGTCCGTTGTACCCTATTTGGGGAGTGGACTTCTTCCCCCCCCCCCTGCCCTATCCCCACCCACGGACAGCCCTCAAACCCTAGTTTTCACAGCACCCCACGCATTTTGGGGATGGCCAGCCAGTTCATGAGCAGCTGCAGCCTGCGCATGGTTCCATCACGCATGCGGCGACAGAAGTCAGTGGTGGTGTGGCGGGCACGTGGAAACGCACGCTCACATGATGCTGATGATGCCTGGGCGGCCAGTATATCCATAGCAGCCTAATAGTGAATGGGAAACTGATCTTGATTCGCTTCCCAAAACCCTATGACATCAGCATTCTCGTCCAAACGTTCAAGGTTCATGTACATGGCGGCCTCAGCCTGCAAGAAACGAGTAACAAGAGTGCGACTGGCAAAGACCGAGCCACGGCGGCGGGTCCGACGAGAGTGACCACCACCACGGACAACGTTAATCTCTTCGGTTCCCGCCGGAGATGGACGAGCGTGGGCGTAGTCACGCGGACGCGTGTCGTCCGCGGCCTCTGCGGCAGCTTCACGGCGCGCACGGAGGCGAGAAGACGACCGCACTGGGGTGGGTGCTGGCACGACGCCGCCGTCCAGGGCGTTCGCCCCGTCGTTGTCCATCGCGTCTTCGAACGCGTCACTCCCCTCCACCTCACCTGCGGTCGTTGCTGCGTGGTCAGCGTCGGCAGCACCTCCCACCCCAAGCATCTCATGCAGCATGGCTGCCGCGGCACCAAGGTGGACGTCCGTAATTTCGAGGCGGTCGTCCACCACCAGGCGCTCGTTCGGTGGTGTTGGAAGGACGACGACATCGTCCTCTGCTGCATGGCGGGCTACCATCACGGCTGCGGCAGTGGTCTCGCGCCGAGCAGCAATGTAATCTGCTTCGTACGGCTGAAGGAGCTGCAGCACCACATGCATGACGTCGTCGGGGTGCACATCGCCGTCATGCCCCTCGTACGTGTCCTCGAAGTAATGGCGGTTGAAGCGGGGGTCCAGGTAAGTGCCGAGGTACTACACGTCACCGGTGTGGATGTAATAGCGCTCGATGTACTCGGCAGGTTTGCGGAGGACTGGAGCCATGGCGGATTGAACCGCCAACAACTCTTCGTTCGTGTCGTTGTAGTCATCGTCGAAGTCGGAACGTTGGCTGGTGGCCTCCTCGCAAAGCTCGGCATGGTAAGAGATGTGGTCGAGCAACTTGTTGTAGTAGGGGACGGGCAGGCCGATAGTGGGGTACGACTCGCCACTGACTGCGTTGGTCATGCCCTTAAACGGCTCCAGGACGTCGCGGAGGCAACGAATGGTCAGCCACTGTGCAGAGGAGAGTCGCATGTCGTCGGCGCCGACGGGGTTGAGCCACGCTTCAAGCGGCTCGCGCTGGTCGTAGGCGACTTGGACCATGTGGACGGTGGAGTTCCACCGCGTGCGACTGTCCAGCTTCAGCTTGCGGTAGGGCAGATGGTGGTTCTCTTCAAAATAATCTTCGACAGAAGCCTCGCGTTGAGGACTGCGGTTGATGAAGTTGACAAGGGCTCGAACCATGGAAATGATGCGGTCAACCTCCGGGCAGTCGAGTAGTTTACCAACGCCCAAATTAAGGACGTGGTCAAAGCAGCGCAAAAACTGCCCGACAGTGAAATCCGGGTAGCCCCCCACCATGTGATGGTTGACCATGGCGACGTTGGCAGCAGCATTGTCCATCGTCAAACAATGCACGCGGTCCCATAAGCCCCACTCGCTGACGCAAGCGCGGAAGACTTCGTACAACGCCTCAGCGTCATGGGTGCCACGCAGGGGTTCGAAGCCGATGAGAGCTCCCAAGAGGCGGCGACGGTGGATGCCATGCGCGGTGATGGCGATGAAGCTGTCGTTCGCCTCAGAGGTGTAGCCGTCCATGTAGAAAGAAAGCCTGCCAACGCAGGCGTGGAGGAGGACGCGAACAGCTTCGCGAAAACGGGGGTATGCCGCAGAGATGTCACGTGCGATGGTTTTGGGGTTCATCATCTCTGCTGCGGGATTTGCGTGGTCAAACGCTTCTCCAAGCCACACTGACTCGCTGATGTTGAAAGGTAAGTCACGTTCAACCACTGACTTCCAGATGCAGGAGTGAAAGTAGGCCGGGTCCCACACACGTCGGTCGGCGCCCAAGCAAAGGAGGCTGGTTTCGGGAGCAATGTCACCAACAGTCAGGCGAAGGCGGCGAGGGTCACGTCCGGTGCTGATGAGCAGCTGAGCCACGCGACGGTGGAAACATGCGATCTGATTCCACATGCCCGTTGTGTTGCCTCCACGGACGCTGACGGTGCGGACGACGTTGGCTTGTGCGCAGATACTGCAGCGGACGCGAGTGTTGTCGCCAGGCACAGGGGTGAAGTGGTCCCAGCAGTATGTGCGCGGACGCCGGACAGGAGACGTTGGTGCATTGTCCAAAGGAAACGACGGTAACCGAACGCGGTCGTCACGGGCACGGCGAGACAGCATCGCGTAGACGGAAGCCATGATGGATGGGTGACCTGCATTTCGAGGATGGAGTGACGCAATTAGTATGGATGAAACGGAAGACCATGCAAGACACGTGAATTCTGCACACCTTCCGCAGAGGACATGCATGTTTGAAAAGTGACGAGGCGCCAAGAGCGAAAGTGTACACATGGACCACATAGTTGCATGCACTGGAGCCAGGAGCGAAAATGGACGGACGGAGGCGAGGGCTTACCTGGATAGATGACCCGTAAAAAGTGGAGATACACGCTTTCCGACTGAATCGGTGGCACTTTAACCTCGATTTCAGGGCCTCTGCTGTACCAGAAAGTGCAGCGCAGCACGTGCAGCAAGATGTTGCTTTTCGCATGGTGTTACCGCAAGCACTACCAATAATTTCCATCGCCGTGCTGGCAACGACGGACGGTTCAGATTAGCACATCGAGTGCAAGGGTTTCCCCACCTAGAGCAAGCGCCGGTTAGAGGTACAAAAAATATTGCTTTCCCCTCTACGCGGACTACCAGGCACACCTCTCGCCCTCTCTGCCGAGGCCTAAACAGAGGCCTCAGCCGAGGCCTCTCCGCACTGCCTGCCATCTGAAGCCTTGGGTCGAGGCATCCAAGAGCCGCGACTCCCGACTCCAGACCTTAAACTAGCCACGTCATACCGTGCACATGTGCGCGACACCGTGCGATCAAGGTACATACTTTAAAACGGTCGGATTGCGTTCTCCTTCGCCACAATTTCTTCTCCGCACGGTCTTGAGCTCAGCCCGAGAGGGTCTGTTGGCAGCGAATTAAGCATGAGGTCCGTCCCCGGGCTGCAGCCGACGCAACCACCCACGGCTAGTCGCCGGTGGACAGTTGCCGGTCGTCATCATGTGCCGGCAGCATGGCAAACCCTTCGTAAAAGTGCGCCGTTGAAACCATTTCAAACCCCCACCTTGACACGTGCGAACGAGCAACCTTGGACGGAAATCTTAACACGCGACGGGGTTAGCTCCCGATTTCATACCACGAGTTAGACATACAAACTAAGGGAGCTCCTGCTCCACTCATCCATGCGCCACTTCGCATTCGATCACATTCGACCGGTACGGCCAGCAACCGCCACACCGTACGATCGAATGTCTCTCGACGCGCACAGCGCCGCGAGAAATTCTCTCGTGCCGCTACTCTCAAATGTCCTTCCTTAGTGGAGAAGCCCCTGCAACATCCGCAGCAGGAGCTGCCAGAGGAGTGGCCTCTGTTGGTGACTGTGGAGGAGCAGGCGGAGGTGCTCGTGCCGGAGAACCGCTATCTCCTGTGCTCGAAGCAGCAGGCCCTTCCTGCCGCATTAGTCTGGGAGGTGTTCGCCGTGGGAGAGCATGGGGGTTACTGGCGCTCATATTCAGCGGTGCAGCAGCGTCCGTTGCAGGACCAGGGGACCTGCAGCAGCTGCTGCCACAGAAGCAGGTACAGAAACCGTAGGAGCCGGAGCAGAGGAGGCAGCAGCTGGGTGGAGTCCTCCAAAGGGGAATCTGCGGTTGTTGTTAGGACAGAGAAGCGAACGAGCGGGAAGGAGGCAGGAGGCGTGGCCGAACCTGCATTTGAATTGGAGGGGCAGACGTGCAGAGCGTGGAAAGGAGGAGCAAGTGGGGTTGGCAATCAGCTGGTCCCTACAGAGGAGGAGTTACTAGACGTTTTCTCAAAAGACTCCGTGGGGGGTTGGGTGGGCGTGTGTGTGTGTGTGTGTGTGTGTGTGTATGTATGTGTGTGTGTGTGTGTGTGAGGCGCGTGGGCGCGTGAGCAGGCGGGCGCGCGG
>SZWC01020831.1:35372-48132 GCA_023375785.1 Penium margaritaceum
TCCTCCTCCTCCTCCTCCTCCTCCTCCTCCTTCTCCTCTCCTTCTTGTCTCCAATCTTGCGGCATCTCTGTTAGCCTCAGCATTGGCGTTATCATCCTCCTCCTTGCCTTTGCTGTCCTTGTCATCATCTTTGTCATTGCTGTCATAGTCCTCGTTGATGTCGTTGTCATCGCCATCGTTGTCGTTGTCGCCATCTTCATCGCCATTGTCGTCGTCATCAGCGTCGTCGTCACCACCGTCGTCGTCGTCATCGTCGTCATCATCGTTGTCGTCGTTGTCGTCGTCGTCCTCGTCGTCGTCACCGTCGTCGTCGTCACCGTCGTGGTCATCGGCGTCGTCGTTGTCATCATCGTCGTTGTCGTCGTCGTTGTCGTCGTCGTCGTCGTCGTCATCGTCGTTGTTGTCGTCGTCGTCGTCGTCTTCGTTGTCGTCGTCGTCATCATCGCCGTTGTCGTCATCGTCGTCATCATCGTCGTCGTCCTTGTTGTCGTCGTTGTGGTCGTCTTCGTTGTCCTCGTTGTTGTTGTCGTCGCAGCTGCCGCCGCCGCCGCCGCACCTGCCACTGCCGCCGTCATTGTCGCTGTCGTCTTGCGTATCATCGTCGTTGTCATTGGCGTTTTTGTCGTCATCGCCGTCGTCGTCGTTGTCATCATCGTCATCGTTGTCATTGTCGTTGTCTTCGTCATCGTCCTCGTCGTCATCGTCGTCGTTGTCGTCGTCATCATCGTCGTCGTCGTCGTCGTCGTCGTCGCAGTCATCGTCTTCGTCATCTTTGTCCTTGCCATTTGTCCTCGTCATTGTTGAAGTCATTGTTGTCATCGTCATCATCATCGTCGTCGTCGCCGTCGTCGTCGTTGTCGTCGTTGTCGTTGTCGTCGTCGTCGTCGTAGTCGTCGTAGTCGTCATCGTCTTCGTCGTCGTCGTCGTCATCGTCGTCGTCGTCGTCGTTGTCGTTGTCGTTGTTGTCATCGTCGTCATCGTAGTTGCCTTCTTTCATCCTTAATGACATCCTCATTGTCGTCCTTAACGCCGTCCTCATCATTGTTGTTGTCGTTTTCATTGTCGTTGTCATCGTTGTCGTCGGCGGCGGCGGCGGTGGTGGCGTCTTCTTTGTCATCGTCATGGTCCTTGTCGTTGTCATCGTCTTCAGTGTCATCGTGGTCGTTGTTGTCGTCAGCGTCGTCGTCATCGTCAACCTTGTTTAGCTCACATGACAGACAATTGCACAGTGTGCAGCTGCTCGACACAGAGCAAAATCAATGGTGTGGCAAAGTGATGGCTAGGGACGAGTAGTAACATGTATTAACACGCTAGCCACGACTTGGCCAGCGAACAGACAAGTGCTACTATCCACCCGTTTAAACAGTTGTTGTGCCGCGTGTGCATTCCGATCCCAACTGACGCACGGAACATGTGTTAATGAACCCGATGGGTTTGAACCCTATGGCATGCAACTTCACGCACTCATAGTTTGAACTATTAGCTCATCTGTAATGAATGTGTGCCAATGTCTGCCTTACTTGATAGTTCAACCAATTAGTTGAGCGCTTTTGTGCTTTCTTCTAAACAATTAGTGAAGCGTGCAAGTCAATAATTCAGACTCATAACTAATGTAGCTAGTTCTGAACCCCCACCTGTGTCACAACGATGTGTGCCATGTATGCCAGCCTATTCTGGCAGAGTGAATATTGACATTGTAAGTTGCGGAGGTTGCACCCGTCTCAAGCGGACATGAGTCGTTGTGGACAGGTTTTCGTGCCCACTACCTCCAACCTCTGCTATCTCCAGGCCAAAACAACACTTTAGGGTCCATTTTGATTTGACGGAGTGGTCGTAGGAGAAGTCCACTTGGATCCACCGTCACTCCATCTGCTCATGATAGTTTGGAGTCAGACATTCGGATGGAGTATTAATATGGCTGTCTGCAGGCAACGAAGTGGGATCTGACCTGTTTGAAGTCGGAAATTAGAGTGGAGATTCACTCAAAACTGCGCAACCGAGTTGAATTCATTTGCAGCACTCGGTCAAATCCAAATAAGCCCTTACATGAACATGGAATGCTTGGAGGGTGGCATCCACATCATTGCATTCCGACTTCATGTGGTCATGAACATGCTGCTCCCATAAGCCTTTAATTATTGGATTGATCGTCATTGTGGTAATCTTGAATTCAGTTAAAAGAACCCGTCATTGTAGTGCATTAATTCACACTTTTGTTGACGAAAAGTAAGCAAAATATGTTTCTCTCACTCACAACACTACAAGATCATGAAGAAACAAGCTCACAAGAATAACATGGAAGTAGCTCCCAAAAAGGTAAAGGCACACTCCACTTGGTAGATACGCAAACCTACTTGTGGCATGCTTTCGTGTGTTCTTTGTGGATCATCCTATGTGCACACCGATGGCTTGATAGAAGTCAAAATTACACGGAGCACGGGGACGTGGCTGGAAAAAATCGAAAGATGCCAGCGAGTTACATCTAAGCCCCTCCTTTATCTAAATTGACGCAGGCTGTGATGGCAGAGCCATCTAGCATGGTGTTGTATGGTGTGATTTACCACATCGTCCAAATGTAACCCCAACGTTGTAGCCAGTACGTCAAAACCTCATTCGCATATACTAGTATGCCCACAGCTCTCAACACAGTAAAGAAAGAAAGAAAATGAATGGACCCAGGAGATACAAATTGGATGATCATCAAATGTGATCTGACCCAAATTATTTGGGTTTGTCTACGCAAGACATTATTCCATCCCAGGTAGTGGAAAGAAAAGGATAGAAAAATGCACGTGTGAACCATAATGGTAAGAAAATCATTTCAGCATAAAAACACAAAGAACCACGTCCCTCCAATACATTAAAAGTATTAGAATCAGGCCTTTGTCTAGATAATCTAAAATGGGCTATTTGTCTTGAATGGAGGCATCAGATATTGTGGAAATTCCTTCTTGATCTCCTTCCTTTGGTGGGAAGCCTCAATCAATAACAATATCCTACATTTCATGGTGTCTTTTACATTAAATGTGTTTGTTTTTTTTAATCCATGTATGCATCACGTAGAACTTATTCATTTTTCCCCTTGTCCTTGCCAACCATTAGTCACTTCGACTTCAAGCGACCACTCATTGTTTCATAATGTTGCTTGGGATCCAGTTTTGTTCTAGATTACAAGCCATTCTCTCACCACTTTTTTTGCAACTCCTCACTTTGTTACTACGTTCCTCTACTCAGATCTCCGAGACGTTTGCCCCCAGCCTCTGCATTCTCCTGGCATGCCCTTGTCTACCTTGGAATTTGGTACCCAATCTCACATCCACTGCTTCCCATCTTCTATTTCCAACCAACTCCTTTTCTCTATGACCTGTCTCTTTGCCCTCGTCACTTTCCCGCACCACCGTGTATTCTGCTACCCTCTGTCTGCTTCTACCCTTGCTCATTCCCAGCATCTACCTCTTATGACATGGTATCAATGCCTCAAGCAACATCGCGTGGTGCCACCTGTCCAAGTCACCCTGTCCTGGTCATCATTGTTGCCTCCTGCCATCAGCGCTTCCTCCATGCCTCGCTGTTACAGCTTTCACCGTCTACATCAGCTCTCCTTCCTCCATCTTTGTTCCTTCAGCTTCTACTTCAACCAGCAATTTCCTTCTTGTCCTGTCTCCAAGCTAAACACAAGTGACTGATGGTTTTCAACCGCCAGTCTCCTCATTAGCTAGCCTGCTGGCTTGCTTCCCTTGGCCACAGCTGGTGTCAGAAGCGCCGACTCGTATCGCTCCCCAAGCGTCAATGGCAAACATTTCTGTGACTAAACCTAACCTCCTAGATGAAATTCCCATGGTGATGTCTAATCGCATCAGATGTTGATAGTTTACAGCACCAGAAGAGCCGCCTTATGCCTCAACTTCACTGGCACTCTCCTGTCAACCTCTCTGCTGTTGTCCTCCACTTGCATCACCTCTAGCTATCTCTTTTCTTGTAGGTCTCAAGCTTTCAGCCTCTCTGTCACATCTTCTTGCTCTTGTGACCTCCTGGTAGGGTCACCTCTCCGCCGGTGCCTCCGCCTCCAAGATTCCATCCATCTCGCTCCTCATCAAGTAGCCTCATCAGCCTCATCAGTTCGCACCACTCTGCAACCAGTTCGCACCACTCCGCAACCGGTTCGCACCAGTCCGCAACCAATTTGCACCACTCCACAACCACTTCGCACCACTCCACAACCAGTACGCACGACTCCGCAACCAGTTTGCACCACTCTGCAACCAGTTTGCACCACTCTGCAACAAGTTCGCACCACTCCGCAACCTGTTCGCACCACTCCACGACCAGTTCGCACCACTCCGCGACCAGTTTGCACCACTCCGCGATCAGTTCGCACCACTTAGCCACCAGTTCGCACCACTTAGCGACCAGTTCGCATCACTCAGCGACCAGTTCGCACCACTCAGCGACCAGTTCGCATCACTCAGCGACCAGTTCGCACCACTCAGCGCCCAGTTCGCATCACTCAGCGACCAGTTCGCACCACTCAGCGACCAGTTCGCACCACTCCGCAACCATTTTGCACCACTCCACAACCAGTTCGCACCACTCCGCAACCAGTCGCACCACTCTGAAACCAGTTTGCATCACTCCGCAACCAGTTCGCACCACTCCGCGACCAGTTCACATCATTCAGCGACCAGTTCGCACCACTCAGCTACCAGTTCGCACCACTCAGCGACCAGTTCGCACAACTCCGCAACCAGTTCGCACAACTCCGCAACCAGTTCGAACCAATCCGCACCCAGTTTGCACCACTCCGCAACCTGTCCACACCACTCCGCAACGAGTTCGCACTACCCCTGAACCAGTTCGCACCACTACGCAACCAGTTCGCACCACTCCGCAAGCAGTTCGCACCGCTCCGCAACGAGTTCGCACCACTCCGCAACTAGATCGCACCACTCCGCAGCCAGTTCGCACCACTCGGCGACCAGTTCGCACCCCTCCGCAACCTGTCTGCACCACTCCGCAACGAGTTCGCACTACTCCGCGACCAGTTCGCATCACTCCGCGACCAGTTCGCATCACTCCGCGACCAGTTCGCATCACTCCGCGACCAGTTCGCATCACTCCGCGACCAGTTCGCATCACTCCGCGACCAGTTCGCATCACTCCGCGACCAGTTCGCATCACTCCGCGACCAGTTCGCATCACTCCGCGACCAGTTCGCATCACTCCGCGACCAGTTCGCATCACTCCGCGACCAGTTCGCATCACTCCGCGACCAGTTCGCATCACTCCGCGACCAGTTCGCATCACTCCGCGACCAGTTCGCATCACTCCGCGACCAGTTCGCATCACTCCGCGACCAGTTCGCATCACTCCGCGACCAGTTCGCATCACTCCGCGACCAGTTCGCATCACTCCGCGACCAGTTCGCATCACTCCGCGACCAGTTCGCATCACTCCGCGACCAGTTCGCATCACTCCGCGACCAGTTCGCATCACTCCGCGACCAGTTCGCATCACTCCGCGACCAGTTCGCATCACTCCGCGACCAGTTCGCATCACTCCGCGACCAGTTCGCATCACTCCGCGACCAGTTCGCATCACTCCGCGACCAGTTCGCATCACTCCGCGACCAGTTCGCATCACTCCGCGACCAGTTCGCATCACTCCGCGACCAGTTCGCATCACTCCGCGACCAGTTCGCATCACTCCGCGACCAGTTCGCATCACTCCGCGACCAGTTCGCATCACTCCGCGACCAGTTCGCATCACTCCGCGACCAGTTCGCATCACTCCGCGACCAGTTCGCATCACTCCGCGACCAGTTCGCATCACTCCGCGACCAGTTCGCATCACTCCGCGACCAGTTCGCATCACTCCGCGACCAGTTCGCATCACTCCGCGACCAGTTCGCATCACTCCGCGACCAGTTCGCATCACTCCGCGACCAGTTCGCATCACTCCGCGACCAGTTCGCATCACTCCGCGACCAGTTCGCATCACTCCGCGACCAGTTCGCATCACTCCGCGACCAGTTCGCATCACTCCGCGACCAGTTCGCATCACTCCGCGACCAGTTCGCATCACTCCGCGACCAGTTCGCATCACTCCGCGACCAGTTCGCATCACTCCGCGACCAGTTCGCATCACTCCGCGACCAGTTCGCATCACTCCGCGACCAGTTCGCATCACTCCGCGACCAGTTCGCATCACTCCGCGACCAGTTCGCATCACTCCGCGACCAGTTCGCATCACTCCGCGACCAGTTCGCATCACTCCGCGACCAGTTCGCATCACTCCGCGACCAGTTCGCATCACTCCGCGACCAGTTCGCATCACTCCGCGACCAGTTCGCATCACTCCGCGACCAGTTCGCATCACTCCGCGACCAGTTCGCATCACTCCGCGACCAGTTCGCATCACTCCGCGACCAGTTCGCATCACTCCGCGACCAGTTCGCATCACTCCGCGACCAGTTCGCATCACTCCGCGACCAGTTCGCATCACTCCGCGACCAGTTCGCATCACTCCGCGACCAGTTCGCATCACTCCGCGACCAGTTCGCATCACTCCGCGACCAGTTCGCATCACTCCGCGACCAGTTCGCATCACTCCGCGACCAGTTCGCATCACTCCGCGACCAGTTCGCATCACTCCGCGACCAGTTCGCATCACTCCGCGACCAGTTCGCATCACTCCGCGACCAGTTCGCATCACTCCGCGACCAGTTCGCATCACTCCGCGACCAGTTCGCATCACTCCGCGACCAGTTCGCATCACTCCGCGACCAGTTCGCATCACTCCGCGACCAGTTCGCATCACTCCGCGACCAGTTCGCATCACTCCGCGACCAGTTCGCATCACTCCGCGACCAGTTCGCATCACTCCGCGACCAGTTCGCATCACTCCGCGACCAGTTCGCATCACTCCGCGACCAGTTCGCATCACTCCGCGACCAGTTCGCATCACTCCGCGACCAGTTCGCATCACTCCGCGACCAGTTCGCATCACTCCGCGACCAGTTCGCATCACTCCGCGACCAGTTCGCATCACTCCGCGACCAGTTCGCATCACTCCGCGACCAGTTCGCATCACTCCGCGACCAGTTCGCATCACTCCGCGACCAGTTCGCATCACTCCGCGACCAGTTCGCATCACTCCGCGACCAGTTCGCATCACTCCGCGACCAGTTCGCATCACTCCGCGACCAGTTCGCATCACTCCGCGACCAGTTCGCATCACTCCGCGACCAGTTCGCATCACTCCGCGACCAGTTCGCATCACTCCGCGACCAGTTCGCATCACTCCGCGACCAGTTCGCATCACTCCGCGACCAGTTCGCATCACTCCGCGACCAGTTCGCATCACTCCGCGACCAGTTCGCATCACTCCGCGACCAGTTCGCATCACTCCGCGACCAGTTCGCATCACTCCGCGACCAGTTCGCATCACTCCGCGACCAGTTCGCATCACTCCGCGACCAGTTCGCATCACTCCGCGACCAGTTCGCATCACTCCGCGACCAGTTCGCATCACTCCGCGACCAGTTCGCATCACTCCGCGACCAGTTCGCATCACTCCGCGACCAGTTCGCATCACTCCGCGACCAGTTCGCATCACTCCGCGACCAGTTCGCATCACTCCGCGACCAGTTCGCATCACTCCGCGACCAGTTCGCATCACTCCGCGACCAGTTCGCATCACTCCGCGACCAGTTCGCATCACTCCGCGACCAGTTCGCATCACTCCGCGACCAGTTCGCATCACTCCGCGACCAGTTCGCATCACTCCGCGACCAGTTCGCATCACTCCGCGACCAGTTCGCATCACTCCGCGACCAGTTCGCATCACTCCGCGACCAGTTCGCATCACTCCGCGACCAGTTCGCATCACTCCGCGACCAGTTCGCATCACTCCGCGACCAGTTCGCATCACTCCGCGACCAGTTCGCATCACTCCGCGACCAGTTCGCATCACTCCGCGACCAGTTCGCATCACTCCGCGACCAGTTCGCATCACTCCGCGACCAGTTCGCATCACTCCGCGACCAGTTCGCATCACTCCGCGACCAGTTCGCATCACTCCGCGACCAGTTCGCATCACTCCGCGACCAGTTCGCATCACTCCGCGACCAGTTCGCATCACTCCGCGACCAGTTCGCATCACTCCGCGACCAGTTCGCATCACTCCGCGACCAGTTCGCATCACTCCGCGACCAGTTCGCATCACTCCGCGACCAGTTCGCATCACTCCGCGACCAGTTCGCATCACTCCGCGACCAGTTCGCATCACTCCGCGACCAGTTCGCATCACTCCGCGACCAGTTCGCATCACTCCGCGACCAGTTCGCATCACTCCGCGACCAGTTCGCATCACTCCGCGACCAGTTCGCATCACTCCGCGACCAGTTCGCATCACTCCGCGACCAGTTCGCATCACTCCGCGACCAGTTCGCATCACTCCGCGACCAGTTCGCATCACTCCGCGACCAGTTCGCATCACTCCGCGACCAGTTCGCATCACTCCGCGACCAGTTCGCATCACTCCGCGACCAGTTCGCATCACTCCGCGACCAGTTCGCATCACTCCGCAACCACTTCGCACCACTCCGCAACCAGTTCGCACCACTCGGCAACCACTTTGCACCATTCCGCAACCAGTTCGCACCACTCCACAACCAGTTTGCACCACTCCGCAACCACTTCGCACCATTCCACAACCAGTATGCACCACTCCGAGGCCAGTTCGCACCACTCTGCAACCAGTTTGTACCACTCTGCAACAAGTTCGCACCACTCCGCAACCCGTTTGCACCACTCCAAGACCAGTTCGCACAACTCCGTGACCAGTTCGTACCACTCCGCAACCAGTTCGCACCACTCCACAACCAGTATGCACCACTCCGAGGCCAGTTCGCACCACTCTGCAACCAGTTTGTACCACTCTGCAACAAGTTCGCACCACTCCGCAACCCGTTTGCACCACTCCAAGACCAGTTCGCACAACTCCGTGACCAGTTCGTACCACTCCGCGATCAGTTCGCACCACTTAGCGACCAGTTCGCACCACTCAGCGACCAGTTCGCACCACTCCTCGAACAGTTTGCACGACTCAGCGACCAGTTCGCACCACTCTGCAACCAGTTCGGACCACTCAACAACCAGTTCGCACCACTTCGCAACCAGTTTGCACCACTCCGCAACCAGTTCGCACCACTCCACAACCACTTCGCACCACTCCGAAACCACTTTGCACCTCTCTGCAACCAGTTCGCACCCCTCCGCAACCAGTTCGCACCACTCTGCAACCTGTTTGCACCACTCCACAAACACTTCACACCACCCCGCAACCAGTTCGCACCTCTCAGCAACCATTTTGCACCACTCCGCAACCTGTTTTGACCACTCCGCAACCACTTCGCACCACTCCACAATCAGTTCGCACCACTCCGCATCCAGTTCGCACCACTCCGCGACCAGTTCGCACCACTCCACGACCAGTTCGTACCACTCCGCAACCACTTCGCACCACTCCACAATCAGTTCGCACCACTCCGCATCCAGTTCGCACCACTCCGCGACCAGTTCGCACCACTCCACGACCAGTTCGTACCACTCCGCAACCTGTTCGCACCATTCCACAACCAGTTTGCACCACTCTGCAACCAGGTCGCACCTCTCTGCAACACGTTTGCACCACTCTACAACCAGGTCGCACCACTCTGCAACCAGTTGGCACCACTCTGCAACCAATGGGCACCACTCCGCAACCACTTCGCTACACTCCGCAACTACTTTGCACCACTCCGCAACCCCTTGGCACCACTCCTCACACCGTTTGCACCACTCCGTAACCAGTTCGCACCACTCCACAACCAGTTTGCACCACTCTGCAACCAGGTCGCACCTCTCTGCAACACGTTTGCACCACTCTACAACCAGGTCGCACCACTCTGCAACCAGTTCGCACCACTCTGCAACCCGTTCGCACCACTCTGCAACCAGGTCGCACCACTCTGCAACCCGTTTGCACCACTCTGCAACCAGTTCGCACCACTCTGCAACCCGTTCGCACCACTCTGCAACCAGGTCGCACCACTCTGCAACCCGTTTGCACCACTCTGCAACCAGTTCGCACCACTCTGCAACCCGTTCGCACCACTCTGCAACCAGGTCGCACCACTCTGCAACCCGTTTGCACCACTCTGCAACCAGTTCGCACCACTCTGCAACCAGTTCGCACCACTCTGCAACCAGTTCGCACCACTCCGCAACCAGTTTGCACCACTCTGCAACCAGGTCGCACCTCTCTGCAACACGTTTGCACCACTCTACAACCAGGTCGCACCACTCTGCAACCAGTTGGCACCACTCTGCAACCAATGGGCACCACTCCGCAACCACTTCGCTACACTCCGCAACTACTTTGCACCACTCCGCAACCCCTTGGCACCACTCCTCACAACGTTTGCACCAATCCGTAACCAGTTCGCACCACTCCACAACCAGTTTGCGCCACTCCTCAACCAGTTTTCACCACTCCGCATCCACTTCGCACCACTCCGCGACCAGTTTGCACCACTCCGCAACCAGTTGGCACCACTCCACAACCAGTTCGCACCAGTCCGCGACCAGTTTGCACCACACCGTGACCAGTTCGCACCACTCAGCGACCAGTTCGCATCACTCAACGAACAGTTCGCACCAGTCAGCGACCAGTTTGCACCACTAAGCAACCAGTTCGCACCACTCCACAACCAGTTCGCACCACTCTGTAACCAGTTCGCACCACTGTGCAACCAGTTTGCACCACTATGCAACCAGTTCGCACCTCTCCGCAACCAGTTCAAACCACTCCGCAACCAGTTCACACCACTCCGTAACCGGATCACACCACTCCGCAACCAGTTCAAACCACTCCGCAACCAGTTCACACCACTCCGCAACCGGTTCGCACCACTCCGCAACCAGTTCGCACCACTCCGCAACCAGTTCGCACCACTCCGCAACCAGTTCGCACCACTCTCCAACCAGTTCCCACCACTCCGCAACCAGTTCGCACCACTCTGCAACCAGTTCGCACCAGTCCGCAACCGGGTCGCACCACTCCACAACCAGTTTGCACCACTCCGCAACCAGTTCGCACCACTCTGCAACCAGTTCGCACCAGTCCGCAACCGGGTCGCACCACTCCACAACCAGTTTGCACCACTCCGCAACCAGTTCGCACCACTCTGCAACCAGTTCGCACCAGTCCGCAACCGGGTCGCACCACTCCACAACCAGTTTGCACCACTCCGCAACCAGTTCGCACCACTCTGCAACCAGTTCGCACCAGTCCGCAACCGGGTCGCACCACTCCACAACCAGTTTGCACCACTCCGCAACCAGTTCGCACCACTCTGCAACCAGTTCGCACCAGTCCGCAACCGGGTCGCACCACTCCACAACCAGTTTGCACCACTCCGCAACCAGTTCGCACCACTCTGCAACCAGTTCGCACCAGTCCGCAACCGGGTCGCACCACTCCACAACCAGTTTGCACCACTCCGCAACCAGTTCGCACCACTCTGCAACCAGTTCGCACCAGTCCGCAACCGGGTCGCACCACTCCACAACCAGTTTGCACCACTCCGCAACCAGTTCGCACCACTCTGCAACCAGTTCGCACCACTCCGCAACCAGTTCGCACCACTCCGCAACCGGTTCGCACCACTCCGCAACCAGTTCGCACCACTCCGCAACCAGTTCGCACCACTCCGCAACCAGTTCGCACCACTCTGCAACCAGTTCACACCACTCCGCAACCAGTTCGCACCACTCCGCGACCAGTTCGCATCACTCAGCGACCAGTTCGCACCACTCAGCGCTCAGTTCGCACCACTCAGCGACCAGTTCGCACCACTCCCCAACAGGTTCGCACAACTCCGCAACCAGTTCGCACCAGTTCCCAACCAGTTCGCACCAGTACGCAACGAGTTCGCACCACTCCGCAACCAGTTTGCACCACTCCGCAACCTTTTCGCACCACTCTGCAACGAGTTCGCACGACTCCTGAACCAGTTCGCACCACTCCGCAACCAGTTCGCACCACTGCGCAACCAGTTCGCACGACTCCGCAACCAGTCTGCACCACCCCGCAACCAGTTTGCACCACTCCGCAACCAGTTTGGACCACTCCGCAACCACTTCGCACCACTCCACAGCCAGTTCGCACCACTCCGAAACCACTTCGCACCACTCCGCAACCAGTTCGCACCACTCCGCAACCAGTTCGCACCACTCCGCAACCAGTTCGCACCACTCCGCAACCACTTCGCACCACTCCGCAACCACTTCGCACCACTCCGCAACCAGTTGGCACCAGTCCGCGACCAGTTCGCACCACTCCGCGACCAGTTTGCACCACTCCGCAACCAGTTCGCACCACTCCGCAACCACTTCGCACCACTCCGCAACCAGTTCGCACCACTCCGTAACCAGTTTGCACCCCTCTGCAACCAGTTGGAACCACACCGCAACCAGTTGGCACCACTCCACAACCAGTTCGCACCACTCTGCAACCAGTTCGTACCACTTTGCAACCAGTTCCCACCATTCCGCAACCAGTTCGCACCTCTCCGCAACCAATTCGCACCACTCCGCTACCAGTTCGCACCACTCTGTAACCAGTTCCCACCACTCCGCAACCAGTTCGCACCACTTTGCAACCAGCTCGCACCACTCCGCAACTAGTTTGCACCACTCCGCAACCAGTTTGGCCCACT
>SZWC01020832.1:22002-35420 GCA_023375785.1 Penium margaritaceum
AGAGTTTTCTCGGTGGACTGGCATCTGAGCTCGATTTGCATGTTTTTCATTGTCTGTCCATTGATCTATGTTTGACCTGTGTGTATGACTAGTTGTAGCATCTGGCTCAAGTTTGTGCATCTCTAGGTTCAGACGGTGTTATGTTTGGATACCTGTGTGCATAGTTACGGCCAAAACAGTGGTTTTGGGCCGGTTTTAAGAAAAACTGACACTAATGCCTGTGCCACCAGCCGTGCACCGCGTCAGGTATTTTTGCTACAAACTTGTCATTTGTCATTTCTTTCTGCAATTTTATTCCATTTGAGCTTCCTAGCACTCTGTACGTGTCCCTACCTAGACCCTTGCAGTTTTGTATATGTCTTGTGACTGTCGTCATACTCTGACTTAGTGTTGACGCCTAGCTAAGTGGCAAGCGGTTAGGAAGGTTCCAGGAAGTTTGTCAAAAATGACCATGCAATTGTTCAATTTGGCTTCTAGATTCGAACTGCGTAACTGTTATGCTGAGCAGAATGTGGATGTTTCACAAGGATGAGGTGCCATGTAGATGATTCAAGGAATCGGAAAAATTTGATACATTGTTCACCAGAATGAAGTGTACTACAATGACAAGTGTCCAGAGCATACATACAATAGTTCAAAACATGATAAGGCATATGTGAGCTCTTAGACACTCAAATTGAGCGACGCGTGTGACGCCATGTTGTGAGTGGTCGCTTTCACAAACTCCTACGAGAAGTCGGGTCAAGAACATGGAGGCGTGATTTCATCAAAGTCTAGCGCCATCAAGAAGGCGACCAAAGACTACCGAGAAATCGATTAAATCTGTGACATTTCTGTCAACCCATCTGGAAAGTGGTCGAATGTGTCAGCACTTCTAAGAATGGAACACTGGAGGTTGGGTCAAGATGCCAAAATGCCCTCACATCCTGAGGTTGACGCAAAGTGGGCCAGGAATGAAAGGACATGAATACCCACTTGCAGGATTTAGGGACTTCTTTATGTCTAGGAAGAAACAGTTCCCCCCTCTCGTTTAGTCTTCTTGCCTCGGGGCAATTGCAGACATAGGCCAGTGACGCCTATGATAGCCGTCAACCAAATGATCGATGTCTCAGAGGTTGTCGTAGGGCTCCCCGCTGTTTTGTGCGGTGTCATAGCTGTGCCACTTGACCAGATACTCGGTCGTTTTTCCACGACATTGATGTCCGAGGATGTCTTCAGTCATGTACTTCATATCTACGTCTACTTGGATTGTAGGCGGATGAGCGACGTATTATCTGGGGAACTTCTTGCTCGGATCTTGGTAGTGCTTGAGCTTGCTGACATGGAAGAGTGGGTTTTTAGTCATGCTATCTGGAAAGCAAATTCGATAGACAACCATCGTTTGCAATTTTTTGATCTCAAATGCACCCAACCATCAGGTTTTGAGCTTCGTTAAGTATTTTCCATTGATTTTGATGTTCGCTGAGCTAAGTAGGGCATGATCGTCAGGGCTGAACACATCGTCACTCTGACATTGGTCTGTTGCTTGCTTCATGGCTGTTTGCGTCTTTGCGAGGGTTTGGCGTGCTTCCTATGAGACGCTGGAGAAGTCAATGCGACTGGTGTCAACCATGGGAATGTTGTCCTGACGGTGTGGCAAGAAATTTTGTCATAAACCTCTTCAAATGGAAATTTGCATATTGTAAAATTGTGGAGTTTTATGCGAGTTCAGCGGTCGGCAGTTCGGTTGCCCAACCAGTGTCGTGCAGTTGGCATGAATTGTGGATGACTTTGTTTAGAGTTTGACTGGTCCGCTTGGTTTACCCATCACTTTTAGGATGGAACGCACATAGTACCTAGATCTGACTACCATAACATGCCATCAGTTTGCCCCCAAAATGGGTAGTGAAGCGGCCGTCTCGGTCACTGATGATGGTACAATCTGACGTAAGAGTAGACATGATGTTCCTTCTACGGTGACGGCGGTTTTCAGAATAAAGTACGGTGTTTTGGACAGTCTTTCCACCACCATGAGGATGGAATTTTACCCTCGGGATTGACAAGCGGCCTTGTCATGAAGTCCATGCTAATATCAACCCACGGCTCCGTCAGCAAAGGGAGTGGTTGAAGCAAAATGAGATTATTGGATTCTGACTTGGATATGCACCCGGGTGCATAGAACACAAGAAAGCAAACATGTTAGCCGCGACGGTCGGTGTACTGGCACAGTTAAGGGGCTTCCCTAGTGCCAGATCACTAACCACTGTAACTGACTGGTCTAGGACTGGTCAAACCATGTTCAGAAACAAGGATAACTATACTTGTGATTTCCCTTTTTTGTCCAAGTTATGGATCATGGCCAGCACAAAGTCCTGAATTGGCATATGTATGTTCGATGTTAAGGTGAAGATAACTTAAAGGTTTGAGGAAAAAATCAAAGATTGTGGGGATATGGCCTTGCAATCAGGAGTGAGTGGAATAACCTCAAGTAACTTATGGTCCCTGATGGGATGAAGCTCCTCATGCATTAAGTGTTTCCAGAGAGTTCTACTAGTGAGTTTCACATGCTTGTCGTATAGTTTTTAGCTCAGGTGACAAGGGTGCACAATCCCTAATTTCCATGACTATGATCGTGTGTCAGAACATTGATTAAGCCTAAAAAAATTGATGGTACTCAACAAATATCACCAAGTAAATGATGATGGTTCTGGGTTAGAGAACTCCAATGGCCTGCCCCGAGAATCTCAAGTCCAGTGGTAGGGGCAAGCTTTCTCAAAGGCAGAAAGGGGCTCCATCCATTGCACACAGAAGACTCAGACTGCTCGGACTGGGGTTGATAGTGTGTGGACTATTTCTACAGTGGGCAGAGCTGTCTGCCAAGAGCATATAGAGGGGCATACCAGAAAGGGGCCATGGAGGATGCTGGAGAGGGTGGAACCAACGGAGATGAGACTGGTTACAAAGGGATGCATACAACATGGATGATATAGTTGCAAACTGAGAAATTGTCGATCTAGAAACATGAGTGGCGCAAGAGCTAATACAAGGAAAAACTCGGGCAAAGATGGCGATGAATGTATTTCTTTTCCATTGGCATAGGAAAATGAGCATCACCTCCATTGGATAGAGAACAAAGCAATCTTCCTCCTTCAAAACAATGAAAAGGGAAAAGTGATAGGTTGGGAAGAATATGACTGAGGTCCTCAAGAATCAAGGTCTTGATTAAGTATCAAGGAATTGTGGGTTTCGACAACGTGAGAAGTGTCATAATGCCAAGAAAACCATGCCTTGAATGGATGCTACATCCCAGGAAAGGAGTAGAGTCGATAGAGCGAAGATAGCATTCCATCACAAACAGATTCGCGCAGGCAAGCATGAGTGATGTTGTCATACATGCAGGAAAGACGTAGATCAACATGAAGACCAAACTATTGCTTAAAGGGGATGACATGACACGATGTGGGACAAAGGCAAATACAGTTCTGGACCAAAGTCATGAAGTAAATAAACTTGAATGTAAGACCTCATGCAACATTACAATCTACAAGGATATTGTGAATTCCAGGGATGAGGGTCCAATTCCATTCTTACGAGACGCCATTGAATAGAGATGTGTTGGAAAGAAAAGGCCCTGTACGCACCTCATTGGAGTCAAGAAATGAATCAGTAGGTCCTACGTAATCATGAATATGATTGGATAAAAATACTTGCACCTTGAGATAACAAACACACTGTGTCTGAACAAGCCAGGGTCTGAGCAAGGATATTCATAAATCGTTTAGAGAAAAAGGAAATACCTTGTGGAAGCAAGAGACGTCGTCAATGAGTAAAAACAAGTATCAACAAGAGGATGAGTTCCATGGAATTACCATGAAAGAATCCTATGAGGTGATTAAACTTAGACTTAAAGGTAGAGCGAGAGATCAAACACTGTTTTCCTTACACATAGACAAGGCACTTGACATGATAAGGAATGTAACAAATGGCAACATCAAAGCCAGCATCCAATTGTGTGCTAATTTTGCAATCAATGGGGGTTTCAGGCTCATACAAACAAAAAAATAGATGGACATGCTTACGATAGAGGAAAGGAGCAACATAGAAAATGACAGAGGTAGCAGAAGATGTGGGAAATGGAAAATCATATAGCGCCTGTTGCTTCAATGAATCCACACATTAGTATGACTAGAGCAATGCAGTTTCACCTTGCAAAAACGGACCCTACAAAGCAGGGAGTATGGGTGGATGTGGGTAGTGGTCGCCACCACTACAACTAAGTGCTGGTCTAACACTGAGGCGCCAGATAAGATCTTAAACAATTGGTTTGTTTTAATTGGATGCTGAGAGTATGCCGCAAGATTGATATCCGCTCTCAATTTTGTTAAGGGGAGGGGCTCTTGAGTTTTGTGAGGAGGTCTCTTCAGAGTTGTGAGGGGGGGATCAAAGTTGAGGATTTAGACTTGGAGAGGGGATCAAAACGATAATACATTGACGTTAGAACAAAAAGTGAAGTAGGAAACAAGAAGCAATGGACCCATGTCGGACTACATTAAATTGAAACCGACGATGGTGTTCCAAAACAATCACTTTCATTACATAGAAGCGTGTTCAAGAGACGCATTGTGCAATGACCTCAAAGTTGTTGCAACTCAACACAAACCACATGGTGGAAGTCACTGTCATCTCGGAATTGCACACCCCAGAGATGTGGCTGCCGTTTCAAAACAACATAATGTTGGTGAACAATGCAAAAATGATGGAATATTCGTCAACGGATGAATCATTTTCTTTGCATGCACAGTGCAATACATACGCAAGTAAACATCCTATGTATCCCAAGGACAAATGAATTGCACGAAACAGCACGGATCAGCCCAGCATACAACATGCATGGACCACAAAACACAAACATATCCTACATAGTAGGACACCAAATGCATTTATGAAATAATTAGCTACCTGAACACAACAGTGCAAGAAAGAAGGGGGTGATAAAGGAAGACAGCTTGAACACCACACCACAATCCAGAAATAGTGAACAATTTCTATGGTATTGCTCCAGAAGTGGCATTTGTTGAAGTTTCCAAATGCTGCCAGGAGCACCACCAGTGACACCTTCACATCCCTCTAGCACCACTGGCCAGTCACACCTCCTCAACCCTCCAACAATGCAACTTGTGACGCGATCACCCTCCTCTTGCATGATCACTCATTGCCACGTGAACACATTGCGAGGTACACCACAGGGTGACATGCAACATCCACAAGGAGCACAAGGGCTGGCACTAGAGCCAGACAAAGAACAATGAATCTGAAGGAGAGGAGTGTTAGGCCACAGGGAAACGGCGCCAACAATGGGAGGATCACACGCCATCAGGTTGCAGTGCCTCACAGGCTTGCTCACACAACACACGATAGATCAAGGCCGAAATCCACTCATCGACAATGAATGGATGAGGCGGAGCCAAGACTGCATCCGTGGTGGCGCCCCCAACAGGGCGGCCAAAGGGATAAGCTCACAAACAAGCAACACACTTGTGGACATGAGGTACGTGGCGGTAAGGAAAGACATCTTAGCCATCTTCGGCACTGTCACAGTTTTAACACATGTACGGACAAGGAGCGTGTGTAAAGGGGATAAGAACATCAAGGATAGGGAGATGGAGGAGACCATACTTAAGAGGGATAAGGGAGGGAAATTGTCAACAGGGGGACAGCCAGGGTGCGCAGCCGCCTAAAAATGAGTGGCTGTCATAAGAATTTCCAGACAAGGGCACGATTCTGGTAAGCCGACACCAGCTCAGCGGCGAGGGGGTACAAGGTGAGAGCGCTGTAAGCATCAAGGCCAATGTAGGAGACTACTCTCAGGAAAAACTTCTCCCGGGGTGTGAAGGCACGGGCCATCCAATTGACATGGAACAAGTGCTCTGCACGGTAGAGGAAGGTACCAAGACGCTCCTCTGTGCAGTGACAAGGGGCATTTCACTCAGCGGAGAGAACAGGCGGAATAAGGTGTTTGTAAAGTAAAAAGAGGTGAAGGCAATCCATTTGGCACATGGATGAGAAGGTGGAGAGGCAACATCGGCCTTCTTAGGACGGACATGAGAATTAAGACAGACAAGATAGAAACCTCCCAAAACGACTGCATGACAGCCCATGCCATGGAGCAGATGACCCAATCGGGAAAATGCATCCTGGCAGTAAAGGTGGGGGCTGGTGGGAGGGCAACAAGACAAGGAGGAGGAGCAGGCTGGCGGACAAGCAAGGGCTCAAAGAGGGCAGTCACATGGGCCAGTCATGCCTGACTATGGACTTAGACATCAGCGATGACAAAGGATCGAGGGTATGGGAAGTACCGCTGTAGACATACGCACACGCTGAAGGAGATGTGTGGGTGCATAGACATGTAGTGACACATGCACATGTGTGCATGCAAGCATAGGTGCGATTGTAGGCACAGGAGCGGACGCAGGCACAGGAGCTAGTGAAACCACATGTGAAGGAGGACGCACATGCACAGGTGTAGGGACGTGAACGGATGCAAGTATGGGTACGAGCGCGGGCACATGTCTGGGTGCAGGCATCGATGCGGATGTAGGCAAGGCCATGGGCGAGGGCACATGCCTTGGTATGGATGAGGGCGCAAGCACATGTGCGGGTACAGGCATGGGAAAAAGCATGAATAGATGCACGTTCTCAAGCACCTGTACAGGTGCAAGAAGACACAGGGCCACAAGCCAAGGCATTAGGATAGGCAAGGCGAAGGCACTGGTGGAGGTAGGGTTGGTGGAGGAGGGATGAGAGATGGGATAATGTAACTGTCAACGGAGCCATGGTCCGAGACACTCTTGGCGCCAGCAATGAAGGCACCAGAAGCAGTTTTTGGCTGCATTATCCAAAGTCTTGTTGGCATCGGCAACACCAAAGGTCCCTGCCAAGCCGGTGAGGCCGAGGAGGCCTCGCAGACGGCCAAACAAAGAAGCCGTGCTGTGGCATGGCTTCTTTGTGGCGAGGGTGAGGGTGAGGAGCGGCGAAGACAAAATCAGCACTGAGGATGACGGCGACGGTGACAAAGGCACAAGCGGAAAGTGACAGTGCCTAGACATCAGAGGCGACGATGGAAATCGTCCGTGGCGGCGGCAGAGGTCAGAAGCAACGTTGGTCAGGTCGTTGGCAACGGTGGATGGCATCCAAGGGCAGACGGACACGGAACTTTGGCGGTGGAGGCAGATGGATGATGTTGACGGAGGAGCCCGAAGGCCATTTCACAAGCTTGATGCCATGTTGAAACGGGGTCCGCGTAGAGAACACGAGTGGAGCTAGAAAGAAAACTAGGCAGCAGGTTGGGGCAGCAGCGTTGTTGATGCAGCGTGCGGGCTTCCACGCTCGTTGCTTAACTCAGCTGCCCCCTCAGTCTGCTGCTCTAGAGTCTAAGTCTGGAAGCTCTGGGTTTTGTTACTTAGAAACGCGCGCGCCAGAGTTAACGCCAGAAAACAGCTGAAAACTGACAATGACTGATTAGGAATGAAGAATAAACAACAATGGGAGACCCCTCCAAGTTCTAGCCCCCCCCCCAGCTCTGTAGAGCTTGTTGCTCAGTTCATCAGCCAATCAGAAAATAGCTCAGTTCAGGCTGGCAGGTTTTCTCGGCAAGGCCTGCCAGGCAGCCGACAGCCCAGAGGCGTCGTCCGTTTTGCCTGAAAACTGGACCATACCATAATACCGACGCTGCGAACGCAACCGTGCGGTCAGAATCTGCTAGAAAACTAGTTGCAAGGAGTTATGGCAGCCTAAACCCAGATAGTGCCCACAATGGTTTATGCTGCCAAACAGAGCTATACAACATGCAACTGGGACCCTGGGCAGTGCATGACGATGCAGACGCGATGGGACGCACTGGACGCATGCAAGCAGCAACTGCGGTGTCAATGACCGCCGGCAGCACGACCGCCGAGGAGGCCTGCCGATGGAGCTGAGCGCGTTGCCGGAGAGAGGAGGCTCCAGCGAACTGCGAGAAGACCTCAACATGTGTCGGCTCCACCGGACGACACTCCATCAGCGTCGATTCTTGCCGTCAGTCATCTGCACGCCGATGTACACAAGCCGGGAGGACACAACAGAGCACAATGAGAGATGCGAAAAAACCAACACTCCACCATGACTCATAGGCGTAGTGCACATGGGCGGACAGGGACACGGTCAACATCCAGACTCCCCCAGGGCATGCAAGGACGCAGGCAGAGATAAAGAGAGAGCCACTCACGGACGTACGCCGACCAAACTCATAGCCTTCTTAAACGAGTCGCGCTTCAGTGCCTTGGTCAGGAAGTCAGCCAACTGCCGTGCTGTCTCAACCCACACGATGCTGATGCTGCCATCATGTAACAATGAGCGCACATAGTGATACTCAACGTTGATGTGCTTTGTGCGTGTGTGATGCACGCCGTCATTGTCGGCGATGGCCATGGCACTCTCATTGTCACAATGCAACGTGATGGATGGGACGGACTGACGCAACTCGGACAACAGACGACGCAACCACACACTCTCACACGCGCTTGATCCAAGAGCCACGTACTCAGCCTCAGTAGTNCTGCGTGTAATGCACCCCTGCTTGCCATTGCGCCAGGACACAGCTGTGCCGCCAATCAGAAAGATCCAGCCTGTGCGACTCTTACCGTCAGGACTGTCGGCCCAGTCGCCGTCGGTGTAGCCCACTACGACAACAGACGGTTGACGGCGGAACATGGGACCTCGCCGAGGAGTCGAGACGACATAGCGCAGTACTCGGATCGCGGCCTCGTGGTGGAGGTGACGCGGCTCCTGAGAAAACTGGGCCAGGAGGTTGACGGCGAACGCGATGTCTGGACGCGTCGTCGTCGCCAGGAACATCAGTGACCCGATGACTCGCAGGTACGTGGTAACATCAACTGGCTCCCCCACAACAGCTGGGTCAGGACTCTTCAGCTTCACCTGGCCATCGGGCGACACGGGTGAGGATGCGCTCGGCACGAGTGGGAGGTCCTCGGCGAAGCGAGTGGACAGAGTCTGCACATAAGCAGCATGATGGACATGGAGGATGCCCTGGGAGCGATCATGCTCGAGCTCCATGCCCAGGAAGACTCGGGCACACCCGAGATCCTTCATCTGGTAGGTGGCGTGCAGCAGGTCCTTGACGCGTTGGATGGCGGCCGTGTCTGGGGACGCAATGAGGAGGTCGTCGACGTACACCAGAACAACAGCGAAGGTCTGGCCTCGCGGACTGACAAACAGTGCAGGGCCCGCGGTGCTGCGCTGGAGCCCACCACGAAGGAGCGTGCTGCTGATCTCTTGGTTCCAGCACCGAGGCGACTGCTTCAGGCCATAGAGGGCCTTACGCAGTCGCCACACTCTCCCGGTGGCATCGTCGAAGCCTCGTGGCTGCACTATGTAAAGCTCCTCACCCTCCAGTCAACCATGGAGAAAAGAGTTGCTCACATCCATCTGATGCAGCTCCCACTTGTACTGGGCGACCAGGTTGAAGAGCGCCCGGCTGGTGGAGAACCGGCCAACTGGGGCAAAGATCTGGTCATAGTCGACCCCAGGGACCTGGGCAAACCCCTTTGCAGTGAGGCGGGCCTTGTACTTGTCCAAGGACCCGTCGGGTTTCCACTTGCGCCAAAAGACCCACTTGGCGCCGATGGCCTTCCGACCTGGAGGAAGGTCGACGAGGTCGTACACGTGGTGCTTTCGGATAGCGGCGAGCTCATCGGCGCAGGCAGCGTCCCAGTGTGCGGCCTCAGGAGAGGCTCGTGCCAAGCGCAAGGTGGCTAGGTCCTCCGGGCGTGCTGTGGAGCGGACTGAGAGAGCATGTGCCTCTCGCGCCCCAGGTGGGATGCGCGCCAGGGCAGCCATGACAGCGTGCCGATGCTCGTGATGGAGCATGGCGTAGCCCAATACGGAGCCCGGGTGTAAATCTGCAATGATGGCCGATGTGTTCAGGCCCAGGGCCTTGGTGCCAGGGTCCCCACTCACGACCGTGGGAGTGGAGGAGGCACGTGGAGCCACGGGGGGTCGAGGCGCTACCGAGCGCGGTGCGACGGTCTGCACGCTCACCGACGGCCTGGGTCGGAGGCTGCCGCCAGGGCCACGTGTGTAGCGTGGCAAGGCATGCGACGGCGCTGAGTCTGATGGGCCAGTGGAGGCGACTGGGGCTGTCGGCCCGGAGAGATCAGCGGACACGACGGGGGCTGCCGGCCCGGAGGGACCAGCAGACGCGACTAGGGCCACTGGCCCGGAGGGACCAGCGGATGCGATTGGGCCAGCTGGCCCGGAGGGACCAGCAGAAGCGACTGGGCCAGCTGGCCCGGAGGGACCAGCGGACGCGACTGGGGCAGCTGGCCCGGAGGGACCAGCGGACGCGGCTGGGGCAGCTGGCCCAAAGGGACCAGCGGACGCGACTTGGCCAGCTGGCTCGGAGGGCCCAGCTGACGCGACTGGGCCAGCTGGCCCGGAGGTACCAGCGGACGCGACTGGGGCAGCTGGCCCGGAGGGACCAGCGGACGCGGCTGGGGCAGCTGGCCCAGAGGGACCAGCGGACGCGGCTGGAGAAGCTGGCCCGGAGGGACCAGCGGACGCGGCTGGGGAAGCTGGCCCAGAGGGACCAGCGGACGCGACTGGGGCAGCCGGCCCGGTGGGACCGAAGAATGTGTCACCCGGACGCGGTAGGACGGAGGACGGACTCACCACTCCCCCACGCGACGGGATAGACACAGACGAGCCGGAGCGAATGAGGTCGCGAGGAAACAAGTCCTCAAAGAAGAGGGCCCATGACATCCGAATGGACAAGGTCGAGAGGGACAGATGCACGGGAGGCAGACAAGGGGTACGTGGACCGGTGCATTTTCCCCTGAGCGCAATCAATGCACTCAGTGGGGCACAGGAGAGGGAAAGTGTCCGGGTCAAGGCCCGAGGCAGGCTGGGTGCGAAGCATGCTATCCACAGCGGCAGAGTGGACGTGGCAAAGGCGGCGGTGCAAGAGGCGGGTGTGCTGAGGAGAAAGTGTACTGGTGACAAGCACATGGCCTGTGGCGGCCGACGAGGAGGAGACGGGAGAAGAACAGGAGAGACGAGGAATATGCCACAGGTTGCCACGGGCGGTGGCGTGCAGGACGACAAGACCGGACGGACGCAACGACACAGTGCCAACACCACGCGAGTGTACAACATCCATGCTCATACGGTCAAGGGCAGTCACGGACAGGAGGCTGAGCTCGAGACCAGGGACGAAGAGGACATCGGTCAGAAAGACGTCACCGGAAGGACCACGAAAACGAACGACGCCAACACCATGGACAGGCAACACCTGTCCAGAGCCCGTCCGGACACCGGAGACATTGCCGATAGGACCGAGCATACTGAAGGCCTCACGAGAGGCCGTCATGTGATGCGTGGCCCTGGAGTCGATGATCCACGTCTCAGCAGGGTCCTGAACCGGGGTCGCTAGATTGCTAACGGTCACATGGCAGCAGGCGAGGGACGCGGACGCGGTGGACGAAGGCGCGAAATAGGACTGCCAATCGTCAAGCCAGGCAACATCATCAAGAAGAGAGGCGGAGGAGGCCACGGGCGACGACGAGACAGACGAGGAAATGGGACACGACCGCAGCTCAGTCTCAGTCATGCAGGGCGGGGCAGGAGAGCAGGAGGTGACGCAACTCGCACTTCCCTGGGGAGGAGGGCGAGGCAGGCCGAGCTGGAACGCGATAAACTGCTCCAGCTGACGCTCACGGGAGGAGGGCCCGGGAGTGTAGACGGAGTGCGGAGTTACGGCACTGGAGACCGGGTAGTAGCAGGGCTGCGCCGGTGAAGGGAGCGGGGGCGCCGACAGCTACGGGTAGTACTGCTGCGGCGCGGGTGTCTGCGGGACAGGTGGAGCTGTCGGAGTGGCAGAGCCGCTGGACGAGGTCGAAGTGGTCGGGCCAGCAGCGACGACGGCGGCAGAGGCGAGGCGGCGCTCCCGCTGGCGCCGCATGGTAGCGATGATGTACGCCTCGTCCGTCGGGAGAGGGCACGTGTACCACCCGTGCCCGGGCTGACCACAATTGTGGCAGACCGAGCCACCACCGCTGGACCCGGTCGACAATTGCTGCTGCTGCTGTTGTAGCTGACCCTTGCCTTTCTTGTTCCGGTTCTTCTTCTTCCCCGACGACGATGAGGCTGCTGCGGCGGGGGAGGCGACGGCCACGGAGGCAACGGCAGGGGAGGCGACAGCAGGGGAGGCGACGGCAGGGGATGCAAGCGCCTCCGCACGATGGAGCTGGGACTCCTGGCGAGCTTCCTTAATGCGGAGGAAGAGCTCGTATGCCCAGGGCATGAGGGTGCCCTAGGTCGCCATGGTGGAGAGGACGTCCTCGGGGGTAGTGGACGAAGACGTCGGCGTAGTCGCTGGTGGCCCCGCGCTTGATGGTGAGGAGCGCGGACAGGGGGGGCGGAGCAGATGTGCCGAGATGACGGAGGATGTCCTCCGCCCGCTGCCAGTAGGCAGTGACGGTCTCGGTCTCCCCCATGTGTAGGGAGTTGAACTCCCGGAGCAAACGGCTGATCTCAGCGTCGCTGGACAGGCGATGAGGCCTGGTGAGGACGTGCCAGGCGGCTGCAGGGTCTGGGGTGTCGCCAGCCGTGACGTCGCCGAGGAAAGGCTCTAAGGCCAGGCGGGAAGCTGGAGGGGCGACTGGGACAAGGGCACGGACGGCGCGACCAGCGTCATACAACTGGTCGGCCTGGGTGGGGTCGTAAGGGAGGGTGTAGTATGCCCACAGGCCCTCACCCTGCGCCCAGATCTGGAAGCTGAGCTCCCAGCTCCGGAACTGCTCACCGGCCTGAAGCGGCGGGGGCGGCGTCTCATTGTCCTTCTGCCTGCGACCGGCACCCGGAGTGGGGCCAAGGACGGAAGTGAGTGTCTGCCGCTGGCGCTGAGTCTGCTGCTATGCCAGGTAGTACGTGGCAGCAGACACATCTCGGCTGGCGTGCGCTGGAGGGACGAATGGCGGTAGACCACTGGTGGCAGTCCGGGCGGCTACGGGCTGTAGCGCTGCAAGCTGCTGCATCAAGGCAGCAAGCTGTTGCTGAAGAGCTGCAAGGTGGTCAGGATTGCCGCCGACGACACCAGCGGGCTGCAGCAGCTGCTCCTGCTACTGCTGCTGCTACTACAGCGGCGGCGGCGGCAGCTGCTGCTGCTGCTGCTGCTGTTGTTGCTGCTGCTGCTGCTTCTCCTGCTGCTGCAGCGGCGGCGGCGGCGGCTGCTGCTGCTGCTGCTGCTGCTGCTGCTGTTGCTGCTGCAGCTGCTGCTGCTGCTGCTGTTGCTGCTGCTGCTGCTGCTACTGCTGTTGCTGCTGCTGCTGCTGCTGCTGCTGCTGCAGGCGCTGCAACAAAGGAGGGGTAGGGGTCCCCCCAACAGA
>SZWC01020834.1:3680-39409 GCA_023375785.1 Penium margaritaceum
GACTCAAGCTTTTTCCAAACCTCCTTTGGCGTGAGGATGCCACGGACGAGGAGTTGCTGCCGTTCGGCGAGGTGGAGGTAGATGGTTGCGAGGGCGCGGTCACGCTTCTCGCGGTAGGTACGGGCCTCGACAGGGGATAGGGAGCTTTCTTCTGGTTCCTTCTCCTTCTCATCCACCTGGCTCCAAAGACCCTTCTCCATCAGCACCATCTTCATGTTGTTGCTCCAGTTGAAGAAGTTCTTGCCTTCGAACTTGGCGATGTTGACGCCGGCCACCACAGAAGCGGATGTCGCCATGGTAGTGCAACGTTCAGCCCACAAACGGCTCTCTCACACAACAGGGTGCAAGGAATGCCTCAAGGATGAGACAAAGCCTTGTTCTAGATCTGATACCACTGATGGAATCTGGGGCAGCCCTCAGAGAGGTGATCAGGCTCACCAAGAGCCGCCCTGGCAGGACCAACTGTTTGTGAGAGGGAGTTGTAGGTTGCACAGACAGAAATTACGAAAGCGAATGTAGGTCTGCAGAGAACGCGAATGTCTGAATCGACTCTTGAGTGAGAAATTGCATTAGCACAGCTTTCTAAAAAGCCTAAGTACGCCTCATTTGACACATGGAGCTAGAAGAACCACTCTGTCAAAGTTCACCTCCTAGCACACTCCTAGCCTAGCGGGATGAGCGGCAGTCACACTCTCACACAAGAGAATTACCATCCTTGCCATGTGCACAACCAATAATCTTGGTGGGGACCTTCCTTGAAGCTCCCTGAAGGTCCTCCTGCCGCCTTTCTACCCAGGCCGCTCCAAACCTCCTTGGCCAATAATTGTGGCCGTCATTGGTGCTGGTAGTGCAGGAGCCATCACTTGAACCGGACCCATTGCCACCAAACCTTGAAAATCCATATCTCCCTCAAACGGACTCTGAATCGAGTTCCGTAAAGTGCTACAGAACCAGCAAAACATCCTCTATTCACTTTTGTGACCTGATGATTTTTATCGAGCAACCCACTTTGGTCACTTTTTGGCACCCCATATCCAACAATACATAGGCCCACCAAGGGGCTCATTGTACTCTCTCCCTTGTTATTAACTCAACGTGCTCCAGAATTCACCAAATCATGACGATGCAATCTTTCCTCTCACCACCAAAGCTTGTGTTTTGTCAAGAATGGGCGTGTATACCCAAAAATAATCGTTTCATGGTATCAAAGCACAGCAGGGCTACATGAGCAGCAAAAAAGTAGAACAGGTCTGAGACGCAGTTGAGGTGCGCCATGTGGTGCCACACCGGCAGAAGCAGAAGGGGGTAACAGACACATCTAGAACAGCAACAAGGACGACTTCGACGTGATTTTTAGGTTTAGTGTGGACTGTGAAGCCATCTGGTGGCATCTTAGCTATTGTAAGGGTGACAAAGTAACAACAACCCAGCCGGCAGCAGCCGTTGAGCAATGAAGAAAAATTTCCCCACTCAACATCCTCTCCCATGGAGACATTTGTGAGTGAACGCGTTAATCAACAACCTGCATGCACAAGAGCTAGTAGGTAGATTTCGAGCAACACGCACCAGTAGTAAGCAAGCAACGTGACAGTCGCGCGCAAGCACGGCTGTCACGCTGTTATAATAGCATGAGAGCAACGAGTAAGTGGCTTGGCTGCCGCGTGCAAGGAGCACTACAACAACATTGCGTGAAGCGTGTAGCAGAGGAGCGCACAGTAGCAGGCAATAAATGCGTAGCATCGGTAGTAGCAGCGGTTGTAGTAGCTGCAAAACCTGTGTAGGGAGCAACAACAGCACATGCAATAGTACATAGCAATGCATAATAGCTAGAACCTACAGGCAACAGCATGCATATTGTTGCACTCCGCAATGTGCAACAGCACCCAACACCCTGGAGCCGCTGCACTAGGTAACAACAACGGTGTAGCGCTCCAATAACTGCCCCCGCCGCCAACAACTAGTAACATCGGTAATTGGCGGCGGTTGGCGGTTGGCCTTGAGGTTGCCTTGCCGACATCTCACCTTTAGGTCACCGATGAAGCTATTGGAGGTGTTGGTAGCTTCACTACATTTAAGAATCAGCATGGCACAAAAAAATAATGATTCGAAGCATTCTACAACTTACAGTCTTTTCGATAACTTACTCAAAAAATTCTTCGATGGGACTTTTCCACTCTATAGACCAGTCCACTACGCGTATCTAGTTATGGTGGTCATGTTCACGACCTGGACGTGTACATAGCTTTGGATTTTCCAAGGAGATGGTTGGACCCAGGACTGGGCAACCAAGCAATTGCCTTGGATGAGGAGGGATGGAAGTTGCAACTCTACGAGGTTGGCTTCAAGTGTACAGGCATCTATAAGGTCGTCGGGTTCATGCATGACCTCATAGGAAGGTTATTGCATCATCACCAATTTAAGAGAGCGTATTTTTGCATCACCACTAAGGACCGAATGAACCTTCGTTCACAAGGAAGCTTCTCCGTGGACCGTTGGGACCATTCGGACCACTACCTACAATGAAACCACTGGGACCGCTTGGACTGCTGGGACAGCTAGGACCGATAGCTATGTGGCTAGCTCAACCAGCTGGAGCACCAGTATAGAATGGGGCAATACGTGCAACTACAAATAACAACTCGGGATTATGGAGAATCTCATTTACTGCTACCACCATAACATCAGCAAGTTAGCCTCCTGGTGTGCCACTCAAATCCAGATTCAGCTGAAGTTCTTCTTTGTCGACCTAGTGAGCCTCGTAACACTGCCCATTTCAAACCAATCACCCCAGATTCATACACTATGGAAACATTGTACAGTTAAGTTCACCATGCATGGAAGACCACCAAGAAATTCCCCTCGCGACATAGCTGCTCGGTGGAACATTCTAAGAACCTTCCAAGACGTGCGTGCTCCTACTTTATTGTACACACATTTTGTAAAGGGCCTTCTAAATCTGAACAAAGTTTGAGGAATTTTCCAATAGTTGTATTAGAAAGACATCAATGATAATTTTTTGGTCATGTTTTATTATTATTACGGTGAAAATGCAGATCCCCCTATTTTGTCAATTGTGACCTCATATACCCCTCCGCCGGAACGATAAGCTCCATCCGTCCCTCCGCCAGAACGATAAGCCTCATCCGCCTCTCCACCAAAACGATGAGCCTCATCCGCCCCTCCACCAAAACGATAAGCCTCATCCTCCCCTTTCCGGCAAAAAAGAGCCCAATCCACCCCCTCCCGTTTTCACCATGCTCAAACAACGACACATGTCGCTGTTTAAGCATGACAAAATCGGGCATGCCATGCTAGAATGTGGCCCTCCATCACGGCCGTCCTGATGGAGGGCCGCGATAGCATCGAGGGGTTTGGGGGGGATTGCCGGCCGACATCCGTCATTCGGCACTTGGTCAACCGCCGCCACCCCCCCCTCCGCCTCTCGCAGCCCACCAGCCAACCCACCCGCCCCTCAATCGAGGCCCTCACGATTAAGGGCCGCAATTGAATGGGCGGTCGGTGGACTGCTACGAGATGGTAGGGAGTGGGAAGGGGGGGGGGTCGCCGGGGATTCCGGCCGAAGGGCGTCCGTAGGAATCCCAGATCCATCAATGAGGAATCAAAATTCCTTTTTTGTTTTCCTGTACATGTTGTTGAACTTTATACCCTTGTTTGAGATACAAACTCTTCACAAACCCACTCCATCATTACACCCATGGTTTTAGGGTTTATTTTTGCGCGGACACCTGCTGGGCCCCGCGGTAGCGGGGCCCAGCAGGTTCCCTTTCGACGCATGGGGATTCTTTGACCCCCATGCAAACTACCGGCAAACCACTCATAAAAAATCACAAACCCTTCTATGAAGGAATTTGTGATAATTGGGTAGAAAAATGTGACGTCAACATGTCGACGCCGCATCCATGCGACGTCGACATGCTATCTTTTGACAAACAAAAGGGGTATATCATTTACTTCCTACGCCTGAAAACTTGCGTCCTTGCAAAAGGGACGAGTCAGGCTTATTGTTCTGGGGCAGGGGCGGATGAGGCTTATCGTTCTGGCGGAGGGGCGGATGCGGCTTATTGTTTTGGCGGAGGGGTGGATGGGGCTTATCGTTCTGACGGAGGGGCGGATGGGGCTTATCGTTCCGGCGGAGGGGTGGATGGGGCTTATTGTCCAAAACGAGGGATATATGGGCTTTCCACCCTTATGATTAAGGAGAAAATACATTAGAAATCATACAAATGTTGTTATGCTAAGGCTAATGAACCTAGGATTCTGTACACAGTTATTTGTGATCTTTTAAGTTCAAACTAAGAGTTAATAGGTCGATTTCATCTAACTTCACATTGTCGGCCCATCTTTCATTAACTAGGGAAATGGACTACACAATGACGTACTGATGCCTCCAAAACGTCTGAGTGACCAGTGCAGGAATTCTTCAATGGATACAATTTGACTAGGTTGAGGAAGTTCCATTTCCAAGAACAGTTAGAGCCATTCAACATGTGAAGGATGTTCTGTCTGGTTTGTCCGAGCCAATCACAGCCACCGCCTCTCCCACCCCCCACCCCCTCACGTGCCTACCACGCCGAAGTGAACATGGGGAGTGCATCACAAGGTGCACGACAAGTTGTGTGCAAGCACTGCACAAATTTACACACGTTTGTATTTTGCAGTTGCTTTTCCAAGAAAGTTTGTAGTTCACATGTGCACAAGATGTCTTGATGTGTCGTGGTTAACATGTGCACTTGCACATGCTATCAGTGTATGCACTTTCTATGGTGGCGACCGGGAGGAAGGGGATCCGGTTCCGAAATGAAAATCCCCGTCCCCTTCCTCAAACTGAAAGGTGTATATGATGATTGCAAGGTGAAGTATATGTGAATGGCCACATGTGAGGCAACAAAGTGTGCATTAGTGTACAGATTGACGCGAATTTTGGTTGTCTTTGAATCCTCTTGATCGACGGTAACGGAAACAGAGTTGTGCTGTCAATCACTCTAAGCCTCTGGGTTTTGCAAGAGGTTTGCAATAACTTTGTGCTCGAGAACACATACACCTGGCCAAGCATATGTTCAAAACAAATGCTCGCTAATAGGCACAGAAGATGGTTCTAAGATACCTCGTAACTACACTGTGCACTGGTGAACATTTGTTTCAACCAGCATATAAAAATCTATGGACCACAATGTACAGATACAATAAACACTCTTTTCTTTTGAGGCTAGGGCGTGAGTGGTTACCGTTCGAGTTAGAAAGGACCCAACCATTGTAAATGGATTAAGTGAATGCTTTTATATGCATTAGAAAAAAAACAACAAAAATCTACTTCACTTATTGGGATTTTGTCAATTGTCGAGGGATCGACTGCCTATATAGTTGATGGCTTATAGATAATATCGGGATTGGAATAAAGAAGATACCTATTATTGCAATTGAAATTGCTATCGAATGACGTTGATAGAAAGGAAGTATGTTTAAATGCCGACATATTCCTGTCCGAGTGAATCCGTCGTTGGAGCCTCCTCGTACAATGGAATCCGCCTCATTGCAAAACAGGACCCAGTATCACGAGTTTATAGGAGTCGATACCATATCACACCGGTTATCAGACACAAAAAGAAGAATGTACCTGTTGGCAGACTCTCGATTGGGCACCCTGATTTGTGACACGGCAGCCAAGCTATTGCTTCAGTTGAGTCAGAGAAACGAGGACATAAAGGCGAGCTGAGTTGGATAAGTAGAAACGTTATGGTGTATATGTTTACTTATTGGAGTTCACATATGTCAGAAAACTTACTTAGGTTAAAAATCTAACCACTACTGTGTTTTTACATAGACATGTCTCCCCCCCCAAATATTTCTATTCAAATTATCAATGCAAGTGCAAAACTAAATATAAACATCAATGGATTCTCTATGTATACTATAGGTGAATCTTGGAAGTCTCATGATGGAAAATTTTCCCTGCTGTGCTTTATACAGTGTTGAGTGTTTGAAGGAATTTATGTTGTTCATTCATTGTAAACAAATTCACCATTTTCTATTGCACTCATTCTGCATTTTTTCACATAAGAAATCTTTAAGGCTTCAGATTGAATGTGTCATGATTCTTTCCTACTATTTGTACACATGAACAATGGTGTATGCAGTCAGAGATACCACACTCATTCTTTCACACACCTTTACATCCACTCTATGCATGCACTTTCCACCCCCACCCTCCTCTCACCCCTCTTCTCTCCCCCCCTAAAGTACCACCAAAAACTTTAAAAATCATTAAAATGAACATACACAAGTGAACATTTCTACATGCAACCCATACACCAAGCCATACACCTCACTTACACTCGCCTCATACACCTTCTACTGCCAACCCCCTCCAACCAGTACCAGCCTACCTATAATACATCACTCAAACCAGATTACACAAGTAAAAATGTAAAAAAACAGTCCATACATCCTACTGTACACCTCCAAATACACTTTCATCCCTTTCCCCATGCAGCTAACCACCACTCGCCAATTTTCTCATAACCAGCATACACAAAACCCACACCACTTGAAATACACCTCCACTTACACTCCACACATACATATTTCACCCCAATCCCTCCATCACCCCATCCCCCCCTTGCCCCCTCCCTCACCCAACCACCACCAAAAGATGTTAAACACATCAATCAAACCTATGTACACAAGTACAAATTTCTACACACAACCCATATACCATAACATACACCTCCACTTACAATCTCCGCATACACTTTGTACCCCCACATCCCCCTCTCCCACCTCACCCAATGACCACCAACCAACCTCAAACACATTACTTAAACCAACATACACAAGTACACATTTCTACTTACAACCCACACAGGTAACCATACACCTCCACTTATAATCCCCACTTTCCATCCCTTCCCCCTGCACCCCACCACCAGTTACCACATCAGTCAGAATAATATACTTAATTGTATATCTTTACACAAAACCATTACATAACTGGACATAAACCTCCACTTATACTTCCCTCCTACACTTTCCATCCCCTTCCCCCCCACCCTACCCCACTGCTCAACCAGTACCAACCTATCTCAAACACGTCGCTCAAACTACACTAGCACAAATATTCATAAGAAATCCATACACCAAGCTATACATCCCTACGTACACTCCCCACATACACTTTCCTCCCTTCCCCCATATACATAACCACCACCTACCAAACCACTCAAAACCAACATAGACAAGTGTACATTTTTACACGCAACACATACATTTGGGAACACATCTCCAAGTACACTTCCCACGTACACCTTCCACCCGCACCCCCCCCCCCCCCCTTACCCCATCCCACACCCAACCACCGCAAAAAAAAGAGACACATGACTCAAACCAGAATACAAAAGTACAAATTTCTATACACAACACATACACCCAACCATTCACCTCCTCTTACAATCCCCACATACACTTTCTACCCCCACAACCCCTCTCTCCCAATCCACCCAATGACCACCAACCAACCTCAAACACATAGATCGCACAAACATACACAAGTACACATATTTGCATACAACCCACACACCGAGCCATACACATCCACTTAAACACCCCATACACACTTTCTACTCGTTCTCCACTCCACCCAACCACCACTCACCACGCCACTAAAATCAATTTACACAAGTGTACATCTCGAGTGTCCTACCATACACCTCCACTTGCCATTCCCACATACACTTTTAAACCTTTCCCTCCCCTATCTACCCAACCACCACTAATCAAGTCACAAAAACCAATGTACATGGGAGTATATTACATGGAAGCTTCCTAGTGTGCCAAAAAAACATAATATATACTTCACCTAGTGCATGAAAGTCCGTTGATTGAGTCTACCTCACACTACCAGCTTGGCTAGGAGGTGCCCTGACTTATTGAAGGCCTACCTACTTGCACAACACACCAAGACTCTTGCTGCAAGGCTAGACATCTCGCAAGAAGTTTTTCCGTATGCGGGTCAGGAGTAGAGTCATTGCATTGTGCTGTACATGTGCTGCTGTGATACTTGAACAGACTATGGTCATACTTGTACTTTTGTACTTCCATAACGTTGGAATTTTGCACAACCACAACAAAGGCTTGGTTGGCCTTGCTGTCGTGCCAGGACCTTTGGTGTGCCAAGTAATACTTGTACAATTGCTGAGAAGTGAATGCGGAAGCTCTAATTGTATTACAAGAATACTAAGTATAGGAATACTATGTACAAGCTCAACAACAGCCTATGAAAAGCTCAGCAACAGAACCCTACAAAGGATGGCCTCGATTAGGTGCAACGCCCTGCTAGGCGTCCAGCCGTGTAGCAAGAGTGTTGGCGTGTCGACCGTCTTCCAGGTTGAAAGGCCTTCAGGATGTCAGGCAACCTCCTCTCCACGCTAGCAGACTTCCTCCAGAGTCAGTGGGTCGTAAAAGGGAACCTCCAAAAAACTCACGTAGCACCGGGGTCTGAGTCTGGTACAGAGACCAAGTGGCTCGCAAAGTGGAGAATAGTTGATGCTGATACAATGAAGCTGGAGATATTGGAATTGGTTTCTGGAGCCACAACTGGTGCTCCCTTTTATACTGCTGCTCTGGCTGGTAGCAGTCCTGGCGGTCCAAGCTGCTTCACTGAAGGTGGCGGTCCCTGCGGTCCCAACTGTTGATGCAGTAATATGTCGTCTAACAGTGGAAGTGACGATGATGGTCCAGTAAATCCTCCACGAGGCCGCATGTGAGCTAGACGGCTGTGCTGATGTCTATACAATGGCTCATGCAAACCTCGTAGGCTTCGTACTCTCCAAGATTACCTCGTACGAGGCAGTTGCCAAGTTGTGGAGCTTGGAAATCACTCAAGTGAGTTGGCCGAGGTAGTCCCACCTTTCTTGGACATGCCAAACCATTTGTACATGTCCAGAGATTGAACATGCCCTTGAGGACTAAAAAACCAGGAATATTCTAGCCTGTACAGTGGAAAATCCTGATAGGAAAGTTCTTGGTGAATCACAGTAAAATCTGTAACTTCACATGGACTCCTCCAAAAGTGAAACCAACTGCACCATGCTGAAGCCGAGATCTAACGCAGTTATTGCCTCACTCCAACACATAATACAACTATATCTCTATAAAAAACAATACAATTCTTCTGCATATTGTCTTTTCATAGATTGTACCAGTCTTGATTTGGCACATCAAGGTCCTGGCATGACAACAAGGCCTACTCAGTATTTGCTCAGATCATGTGAAAATCTATAATGGTATCAAAGCATGTCTGTGTCTTCAGCTTGCAGCAACAACATCATATTGTAAAGCAGGTGGAGACGTTCTCCACCATCTCTATACAAGGAAGCGGTAAAAATAAGGTTGTCAAATCTGCCTTGCAGCTCAGCCTGCATATTGCACAAAACAGAGGTTTTTATGACATGGAGCTAGAGAATCACGGAGAGGGTAATCCTCTACTTGACTATGAGTCTGTCCTCCATGATTTTTGAATGCATTAAGAGCAGAGAAGGTGTGTTTTTGACCACAAAAAATTTCAAGCAACAGAGGTGTAATGCATTGCAAAGAAAGCGAACCAGATGGTGCAGCACGAAGCATTAGCGTGCGAAGCTGTGGAGCAAGAAAGGGAGGAATTGAGGTAGCAATTGAGAGCTCAAGATCTCTTTTGACAGCAAGAACAACCCACCCATGGTGCTCAAGCATTACACACACAACAGTTTTAACAGTCACAAGCAATCTTAGTAGTGGAGAACAAACAACTTCAACAGCAGCTGGCCTTGTATCAACAACAATAGTAGCAGATGCATCAATAGATGATACAGTAACAACAATTGTAGCAACACCATCATATGATGTAGTAGTAACAAACCTCACAAGCAACGTCTGCCGATATGCCTCAAGCAAGTCATCCACTAGTCGTGCAACCAGCTATCCCTCAAGAGGTGCAACCGGGAGCATATGCAAACAGGAGAGCACCACGGCAGTTCATGGCACAGCCACAAGGTGTGCCAGTGGTGCCACCTATGGCACCATACCATCAGGCTCAGCTGGCACCTTTGCTGAAAGCCTCTATGGCTCAGCTTGCAGCAACAGTAGCAGGTGTACCACAAGTTTAGCCATAACCATTCATACCCATGTAGTATTTCGACATGCATTCTCAAGCAACGACAATGCAAGACATCCCGTTTCAGTGTTTAGAGAACTCAGTGCCCACAACAGCAGCTTCTTTGCAGCTGCAAAAGATCAAAGTCAGCATGTTTGATGGCGAGAACCTGCCACACTGAGCACACAAATTCAAGCAGGTTGTCCAGATTCAATTTTGTGGGAGATTTATACAATAAACATCATTTGCCTCCACCAACAGGATTACCATCACAAGTTGCTTCGGAGTTCAAGTACTGCACCCAAGTTGCATACATGGTACAAGAAATTCAACCTAGTCCTTGCATACAATAGGAGATGATGATATTTGAGGAAATGGCTGAACCTGACAGACATGCATGGTCATACTTGTCACGAACCTCCATGTCTGGGGACTCCACCTTCAAGTCTCACCACCTCACCGAACTATAGCCTATCAGCCTCGTCATTTTTTAAAACATATAGGACTATAAAAAAAGCACATTCATCGCAATATCAACTTGTTGTAACGTGAGCTCTAATCTCAGAGCCCGTGTTTGTAACTTTCCTCCTAAGTGGGTTGACTGGCGACTGGGAGAATGTGAGGAACGTACTAAAGTTAAAGCAAAAGTCTGAGTTGACAGAGGCATGGGTGTACAAGAAATTTCACACAGAGCAATGCAACTGCAAGATTGCAAAGGAGAAAATCAATTTCTTACAAATGTACCTTTATCGGAACCAAATGTCCAGGTAGCTCATTAATCACAAAAGAGACAACAGAAGATGAACCTCAGCATTGTCCAGAGTCTTTGTTCAACCTGGTCCAAATTCCAACATCCACGGCACTAATGGCCAACAAATGGGATCGTGTCCTGCAATAGAATGCCACCATTGCAAGAAGATTGGCCACATGCAGAGAGACTACAAGAAGCGGACTACAGATGATGAGTGAAAAAAGTAGACAAAACCAAGCGGAGAAGGATGGGAGACGAGGAGAAGGAGAAAAATGATATTGGAGGTATAGAGAAGGATACTCTGGAATCTTAGATGAAATGAAAAGAAGGAGGCAAGAAGGAGCTTGACTACTCAACATCTGTGTTTTAGCTCTCGGATGCACAGGATAACAATCATATTCACTCACCGTATGTCTGGAATCTCGACAGTGGGTGCCCTTCACACATAACGTTTAAGAAAGCTTGCCTCCAAGACCTTCAATCCAGCACAATTTGTTTTGTGAAAATTAAAATTGACAGGTACCAGTATTGGGAAAAGGGAGAGTGGTTGTGACAGGCTAAAACGGAGCTTAGGTAAAGTTGGGGTATGTTCTTTGTATATATGAGATTCCATAAATCTTCTATCACCATGACAACTCATGAAGAAGGAAGCTCACATTGTGAACAAAGGTAAAATGATCACCCTGAGCTTCCTTCAAGGAGAATTATTTTCCAAAGGACGTCTGTAGCGGGAGGTCTGGTTCGGCCCTCCCTCCTCGCTGAAGCGAGGGGTGGTTGCACAGCACCCCTCGCGTCAGCAAGGGCTGGCCAACGGACAGCACTTTGCTGGCCGCCGGCCAGCTGGCTGCAAGCCGTCTTGGCGGTTGGCGGCCGGCCAAGTGACCGGCCGGCCACCAGCCGGCCAGCCGCCAGCCATTGATCGCGGCCTCAGCCAGATCGGCGGCTAAGGGGCCACGAGGGCCTCGAGGTCGAGGCCTCGTGGCCTCGTACCCTCGTCCCCGCTTGCCCTCCTTGCAAGCGAGCGAGCGAGGAAAAGGGAGGGGGATGAGGGACGAGGGATGAGAGGTGCGAGAGAAAGCTGGCGCAAAATCGACAGTGCCTCACACGCAACGATTTCGTGCCAAAACATAAAAAACGTAAATCAAAGTTTGTTTGTGATGAAATTTGACATAAAGTAACGGAATGAATCGTGCGAATGCACGAGTTCAAGGTAAAAACCCCGGTTTGGGTCCCAAAACTAGGGGTAAGGCTAAAAACAGAAATGGGCCTCCGGAGACTCAAAATATTCAAGTCTCCCTGCTCTGGGTAGTTGATGACGATTGCCCCTCAGTCCTGTGAAGGGGGTAAACCCCTGATGCGGACTGAGAATGCCATTTTGCAAACTCCGACGACGACTTCAGAGCAGGAGCTCGAGGTTCCGGCCCGTTACAACGTCTCCTCCCATGCGGCATGATTGGACTTGACTTCAGCCTACCTGCATCAGTAGTCCAAAGTGCTCCCATTGTAGCAACAAGCCGGTACCAATCTCCTAGTGCACATATCATTGTGTGGCATAAGAGACTTGGTCACATCAGCAACCAGCTAGTTGAGCCCATGAGGAAGAAACAACAGGTTGATGGACCCGACATCAAGGATTTGACGGTAAGGGTGCTGCAAAATCTTGCAAGGATTGTGAGAAGACCAAGCTGCCAAAAAAATTATTCCCTCCCGCCTTCAAGTGCGAAAGTTCCAACATGTCGAAGCCGGTCCACACCTACATTTGTGGACCACTACCAGTAGCCATGATGATTTTGGGTCATTGATTCTACCTCCTTTTCATTTATTTTGTAACCTGATTCACTTGTGTTACACTCTGAAGATAGGATACAAAGCACAGACGTGCTTTTTCAAGTGTCTAGCCATGATAGAGAGGTAGAGGAATAGGAAACTTCAAGTCCTACACTCTCACAATGCTGGAGTATTCATCAACATTGACTTCATGTCTCGCCTCAAAGGCATGGATATTATACAATAATTTTTGGTGCCCTTAACACTGTAGCAGAACGGAGTCGCGGAACGTGCAACCCGCATGATGCAAGAGATTCCAATGCATGTCATTTCTCTTTGCTTGTGGTCATACACAGTCAACCAAGTAGTATAGGTGCGCAACCGTGTATCTCACACAGAATTACCTAACACGAAGTTATTTCAAGTCTGGCATGTGGACAAGACGGACATGGACACACTAAAAACATCTGGTTACGTGGCACTTGTGTACATTCCTAAAAAGCAAAGGAGAAAGGCAAATGACAAGGAGTTATGAGGAATTTTCATCGGATGAGCCTCCAACATGTAAGGATGTGAGTTCATCAAAATGATCTCACAATGCACTGTCATGAGAACTAATGCTATCTTCTTCAAGAAGCTCATGTAAACATCATGGGAGGCCAAACGTACAACAGCCCCAGGTCCTCTGCAGACGTTTTATTACTCCTACGTTGCATAGTTGGTGGAGCAAAAGCATGAGATCCAAATCCACTGACCCTTTTGGATTTGGGTGAGTTGGATAATGAGGCGATGAGTGCGCGTGTGCCCCTTCGTGCTCATCACCCTGAACGTGCCACTCTGGATGATAAGTATGTTGACGCATAAGATGATCAATCCCAGGCAGTGGACGTGGAGAATGGTTCGCAATCATCACGGAAGGATGTGTCACCAGTCGCAACGAGTGATCGGCGCTTAACACGCCTCCTACATTAAGAGATGGATTAAGTGCAGAAGATGATTTGAGAGAGAAAAGTCTTGCCATCACTGCATGTTCTGTATACAAGGAGAACATGGGCATCCTTGTAGAATTTTCCACAATAGACCTTGTTACACTCCTTTTGCTCTCAACGAAAGAACTACTGCTTGAGCCAAATAAACTATAGGAAGCCCAGAGTGGTGAGTATGTAGCAAAGTGGAGAGCAACATTGGATGTAAATTACAACACCTCGATGGTGTAGGAGCCATGGAGACTCATAGATCCACCAAGAAAATCACGACCTGGGATTTTTTTTGTTAAGACCAAGGCCGACAAGAGAATCAACAAGTTCAAGTGCGACTTGTTACGAAAGGCTTAACACAGGTAAAAGGGAAGAATTCTTTGTAGATACTCCACTTTGTAAGCTGTACACAATAGTGTGTATCATGATCTCCACTACAACAATTGAAGACAACATGGTGCAACATCTTGATGTCAAGCACACTTTCCTACACATGAGAGGTGGATACTACAATGGTCATCAAATGACCAGAAGGATACGATGTCGGCAGTGGGTGTGTGTGTGTAAGTTGGTCAAGAGCCTCTAGGAACTTATATAGAGTCCACTCCTCTGGTATAGGAAGTTGCAAGTGCTTCTGAAAGCCCTCAATTTTCAACTTTTGGCCTACGACGACCGTATCTTTCTTTAGGGACCCGGTCTTAACGTTCAACCCGACTGCTACACAATTGTGTACATGTATTACACCCTCATCATTGGTCCATCTTTTGAATTAATCCAAAAAACATCTATAGCAATGGCCAAAGAGGGAAACATCAGCCAGTCCATGGCCTAGATGCATCCAATCTCCCTAATCCTTACGCCGTTGACTGCATTGAATGCACCCAAGGCAATCTGCACTAATTTTCCTTCTCCGCATCGGACAGTCGTACTGCCCATCCTCTCAATCTCTTGCATAATGATGTCATGGATCCTCTCGCCCATGACACCTTGGGGAGGGTTGGTCACTACGTCATTTTCCTCACTGATGACTATTCATGCATATCCTGGGTCTTTGTGCTACAGCAAAGGAGTGACGTTTGTCCCATCCTTGAGTCCTGGCTTCAAAAATCCCTATGACAAGTCCTCTGAAAAAAATCCGAAAATTCCTTGAGCACCTCTCCAACAATGGGAGGCAACCTTAGAGGTTCCTCTCCTGCCAATGGCTACCCCTATGCTACTTGAACCGTTGTAATCTGTAGCTCTACTGCTTGTTGTGGCCGTAACGAAGCAAGGAAAACCTGGCCATGCTTGTGCGTGCATTATTCCAATTGATGCAACTCAATTGCGTGTAGCTACCTCCACGATTCCACTGCATCCGACTCCTTCCTCTAAGCCTGCCACAATTACCAAGTAGAGCTTCCGGCCCACAATCACGACCACCATGTTGTACTCCCAATTTGCTTCAGGACTCCGGGTGTACAACCAATCTAGGCTGATCAAGCAGTTGTGATAATTTGGAGGACAAGCATGGAAGTCCATGTTACACACCAATTCAGCCATGTGGACCTTGTGCTCGACGAGAGATCTACCGTACTCTACCACTCTGGACACTTGCCGTGCTTTGGCTAATATCCTCGGCTGCCGTGCAAGCTCTAACCTCATCACAAAACTTTCATTGAAGAAGCTATGGCTTGCAACATCATCCATCAGACCATGTAGCTTCCTTTGCCTCTTGAAACTCCCATCCGGAATCTCAAAAGTAAGCTCAAAGATTTACCATTGAAACCGGCAGGTCTCACCCCCATTTTGTAACAATACGTTTAGGAATGGTACTGTCCCTTGTGGACAAAAGACTTGTAGCAGTAGGTTATCCCCTCCTTACTGTTGCTGCATGTTTCCCTGCTCTGCCTTGATCTTGGGGCAGTCCCGCTTGCAATGACCCTCCTCACCACAAGCCCAACACTTACCTCTTGGTCCCTGTTTCCTTCTTGTACCCTGCTGCACTGCTTGGATTACATCCACCTCCACGGGCACAACTTGAACCAATTTCTCCACCTGTGGTTGTGTTGCATAGCAGTTCTAGTGCACATTGAAATTTACTACATCATTGCACTCTACCATTGAAACCAGCTCTGCAAAGGTCCACAACATTAGCATTTCGAGTTCCCACTGGATGTGCAGCTTGAGGCTGTCATGGTTGCAGACATACACCTCCGTGTCCAAGAGGTCGTCAACCAACACCGCCAAATTACGGAAGTTTATGGTGTAGTCCTGGACCGATCTGCTTTGCTTGACATGTTTGATTTTATCACATGTGACTCTGCTACCGTTGAGGAGGTCGAAATGAGCCTGGAGCATCATACAAACTTCTTCCACATCTTTGGCTTCTCTGTCAACGTCCATGCACTGAACTGCACTTCCTTTCCCAATGATAGACTCAATAGTGGTTGAAGCCATTGCCAGGCCCCCAGCCCATCCAGCAACCCAGCGGGGTTCCACCGACACGATGCTGACCACTTGTACAGTGTCATTCACTACAAAAACATAGGTGCATACTTTAGTTTCATGCCATATTCTCCTACGGGAAGACCAACGCCATGAAGTAATGGTTGAATCTAAAGAGCCACTCTCACACACTATCCTTGCCAGTGTAAAACTCCAGGTCCTTTGGCTTGGGCCGTCAAAAGGCAAGTGCGGATGCCAATGCAACACCCTCAAATACAGTGCTCTCTTGGCCGACATACTTTGCCTCAACCTCCGCACACAGCTGCAGGTTTTCTTGGCGCAACTTGTTGAGATCATGATGGATCTCCTTCATATGAAAAGCCTGGTCAAATTCCACTGCCGCCATTCTTCTTCCGTTGTGAAAGAAACATTTGTGGTAAAACACAGTTGTGGTGGAGGGTTCGTGTAAATCCAAGCAAATGTCCACGAGCTCTGGTACCAAATTTGAACCGAGGGACACCCGCTGTGACTCTCACATGCCAAGCCCTTGAGATTATCCTCGTAACCCTCAATCCCTTGGTGTGCTGGACAACCCTTAAGATACATCAGAGACCTCTCCTAGTAGCAAGGCCGTTGCTACTCACCGAGGTTCCCGTAGTGTGATTGTTACTGCAGCGTTTGCACTAAGGTGTGATATGGAAGACTTGTACAATCAAATAGACCAGTGCAGGGCAATACTTGGAGCACAAATAGATTCGGTAAGGAATGAATTATTAGACTTGATAAATCATTAAAAAGCAATGTACAAATTCTTTGCATGAAATTAGCATGCCTAGAACATGTCCTAGACTTCCATATGTACAAGTCTCTATGAGTCAGCCAAGGTTTCCTAGTGCTCCGAAGCCTTCTACCTATGCGTAATGGTATAAATAACCCATGCATTTTGTACTACACCTTGTGAGCTTATCAGAGAAAACTTCAATCTGTGGAAAAAAGACTGAGTTTTGGCCGTTTCCGTGCTCCATATGTGACCACCACTGGCAACACCAATAGTGGGGGTCACGGCCGTCCGAAGCGCCCTTACTTGTGAATGCGCCTCCAGCCGCCACCCCGAAGTGTTCGTGGTCCACAATGAACCTTGCCTGGTTGTATAAGCATCCATCATGGGGTGCTGCAGCTAAAGTGGACACGAAAGTCGCTCTGCTGTGCTCGGGGTCAAACCGGTATGTCTCATTTCTTTTGGTGCACCACCCATCTTTTCACGGCCGTATATTTCTTGTCCCTGCACCAAATGACCCAATTCTTGGACTGAATTCTCACAGTTTTTCACGTAGAACACAGTGGACGCATCAAAGATGTATCTGAGTCAGCACAATGATGTTATCACCTCCTCAATTGGCAGTTTTCATAATAGCTTCCACTGAAGGAGCGAGCGGGCTGAGACGGCCTTGCGTCCGCTAGGAAGGTCGACCAGCTCTTAGACCTCTTGCTCTTTGAGAGCTTCGAGCTCCTTCTGAATGGACAATTCCAAGAGGTTGGCATCGACTAATTTTCAAGCCTGTTGACCTATGGTTGGCTCAGGTGATAATGTGGAGAGGCCACTGGCTGCAAAGGATACAACTATGTAACCTGAGATAGAGGCATGAAGGACATTGTGAAATTCATGCACCACCAGTGCATACCCGACTGCTGAATGGGGATACACTACTCTGATGGTAATGCCTAGCCCATCAAGACCAGTTGGTTGGGTGTGACGCTGTGAAGAATGAAGAAATTGACTATTGAGGGAGAGTGTGTAGTCTCGCCGCATGCACGTACAGCTCAGAGTTGGAAGCCAGGAGTGCGGGATCAGGACAGGCAACATGCACTGATGTCTGGAATATATGAGGGGACGATGGAGTGAACACAGACAGTCTTGGGGTTGAGATAGATGCGGGAGAGACAGCAACAGAGATGGATACTGACTCAGATGGATCCGGAGTGATCCTCTAAGTGGAGACAGGGGAGGATTGTGGAGACCCCAACAATGAAAGACACGGGGAAGAGGAGAACTGATGGGCCACGGAGGGGGCACTAGCAGGTTGGGACGTCTCAGGTGAATCACAAGAAGAAGATGAGGAAATTGGAGGTGCCTGGGGCACTATGACAACAGGAGCTGTGGGAGTGGAGGTAGGATCTTGACGACCAGAGGAAGGAACAGAGACATCCCCCCCAAGCCGATGGAGTAAGGATAGGGAAGAGGGTGGACCGATACAGGATAAGGGAATCTTGAAGACATCCACAAAGAACAGCGCATCACGGGAATCAATAACACAAGACCTGTCAGCATCCTAGAGGTGCCATGATTTAGAGAGGGCAAAGACACCGAGTTAAGTGCAGAGTGGACGCTGGGGAGAGCTTTCCATCAAGAAGATCATCAGGCAGCCAAACAGCAGAAACACAATCTCAGATGCAAGCCAGATGGAGATAGTCTTGACGACCGAACCAGCGCTCACATGGGGTGACATGACAAGGGAGGGGATCGTGAGGACCATGCTTCCACACCCATGTCACGTATGACATAGCTTCAAAGGAGAAGAGAGGAAATGCTGGACACAAAGAGAACGAAACGAGAACCATCACCAAGAGTACAGTTCTACCGCTTGGACACACCTTCTTGATGGGGCGTGTACAGAGAGACAGGCTTGAGACACATCCCAGGAGAGGTAAGAAACCAAGCGGCTGGACCCATAAATTGCCACCATGGTCAGAGAAAAATGTGCAGAGGTGACAGCCACAAGCCAACTCAGCTCGAGGCAGTCAGGATTCAAGAACAGAGTAGACATCATTTCTTTGATGAAGAGCAAAGAACCACCGCATGCTAGATACCATATTACAGCCAAAATTTAGATATTCATTTGTGAAGGAATTTCTTTTGGTTTATTTCAAATAACGGGGGCCGAATTTTGGCACACTGGCTACAAGGCCTCACAGAATTATGGATCTCTAAAATTCAGAAATTTTCAGAAGTCTAGGTAAAACGTACATGCAGACAACCACTGCGTGAGTTTAAACGACCAAATGCAAGCAATCAGGGTACATTGCACTTGCCTCTTCCTCTTTGAGAGCTTTGTGCGAGCATGAACTGAGCCCGCTTATTTTCAAAACTTGTTTTGGAAGGAATTTATGCACACTGGCTACAAGGGGGAAACCTAATTATGCAATAAGGTCGAGTCCAAGGGTTTTGAGTTTTTATCCAAAATCAGCCAGTAGTAGGGTAAATCATCATTGAAAGAGAGAAAATAATGACCGAGACCGTCCAAGACATAGACAAGGGACCCTTGAAATCAGCATGCATGTTTTTGAGAGGCCGAGAAGTTCTTGAGTTAGGAATTGAGAAAGAGGAACGATGAATTTTGCTAGTTAAGGAAGTCAGCAGAGCAAGGAGCACAAAACATTGATGCATCCAGAATATGAGCATGTTGAGAGGGGAGAAGTTGGACAATCATAGCAGTATGGATGTGGCGGGGAAGGCAGTGGCTATGCATGTACGGGGAAGAGTGAATGGTCAACTTGCGAAAGTATGGCTACGGCAAATGCAGGGGCAAAAGACAGGACACAAAACAAGGGGCAGAACCTTGTGCCACGCAGCAGAATATAACCAGTCGAGTAATGCAAGACAGAAGGCATGGAGCAGCTGGAGGAGAATTCCATGATCTAGTCATTGAGCATCATAATGAAGAAGAGATTCAACTCAAGCGCAGACATGTGTAGAACGTCAGGGAGGAGTAGGTCCTCCCAGGACCAAAAGAATCCACAGCGCCAACACCCTGGATGGAAAGGAGCTGTCCTCATCTATTTTGCACGACCACACAAGCCCAACTTTCCTGAGGTACACAAACGCCTCTCGACACGAGGTCATGTGATTGGTAGACCCAGTGTCCACAGTTCAAAAACCATAGACAAACACAAGAGGAGGATAGGCTGCGAATCACAGCAATAGTGGTGGCAGAGTAACTGGAAGAGAGCTTCTTACCACACTTTGGAAGATAACAAGACAGGCTGACATACTATTGAACCTCAATCCATGTAACATACAGAGGTAGATAACGTTAAATCCCCTTTTTGGTGAGAGGTTCAGGGTTGACCTCCGGACAACCCACCACAAAGTGCTCCTTCAGTTTCACACGTAAATTACCTTGGACCACCACAAACACTCTCACCTCCTCCAAAGATGATGTTCTAGATGAGATGGGACAGTGCAGCATGAAACTTGCACTTTGCCTCCGAAGGATCGGAGTTGATGACGACGGACGAGTGTGACTAGTGCTACAAGGAACCAGAGTGGAACCACATGACCAGTGTGTACTGGCCCGATGACAGGCCATAAGAAGCTGCTCTGTCAAATGCAGGAGGCCACTCCAGCGTCTGGAGGGGACAGTGGAGGTGGAAGCACGAGAAGTGCCACTAACGCCACCAGAGGAGCACACCTAGTGTGCATGCATAGCAGAAGCAAGGCATGCATCATTCAGAGGCGCGGGGCACTTTTGGACAGAATGCCCAGACGGACAATAGTAATAGCACGTAAAAATGCCAGGGGAGGACGAGGCTGAAGGAGATGAAGATGCCTCTGTGCCCTTTCCTTGTCCACCAGAACCCCCACCTTGAACCCCACATTGGCCCCCACCTTTACCCTTTCCCCATCCCTTTCCACCCCCTTGAGAGACCAAGTAAGAGGAGGAAAATGCATGAGTGGAGGACCAGCTATGCGGTCCTCCACAAATTCATAGCAGAGGCAGCTGCGGAAATGATTGTATGATAAATGTGTTTGGCCTGCAACGCATGCCACCTTTCAGTGAGGCATTGCGATGTGAACTCTCAAAGAGCGGCAACTCCAGGTAGGGAGTCAGCCGGCACTATGATAGATGCAAGATGCTCAAGCTTGGAGGCCTTGATCTCACTGAAGATTTCAGAGAGTTCAAGAATGTGACCATTGGTGATGGAGAGGATAGCAAAGAACTACCGAGAGGCTACTAGGCCTAGGTTGTGCAATAATTTGAGATAGTGTGCCCTGTAGGCATAAGCGGTCGGGTCTGTGCACATGGAAGGCTGGTTTAACTAGACCATGAGGCCACTCTGTGTAGCATGGCCTGTCACAGTCTTCCGGCACTTGATAAACGCATACGTGCTGACTAGGTTGGCATCTCTGCGATGCCCCATCTAAGCGTCGTATGTGCAGATTTCATCACTGAGATCATCCAGCCCTCCAATGATGAGGGCACAAACAGCACAAGTAGCATGAGACGAGATGAGGACAAACATAGGGATTGCATAGGGGTGAAGGACATGGTAGTTTTCCCAGGTATGCTAACTCTAATTTCAAGCAGTGAAATGAACATTCAAAGAATTGAAGGAAATATTGTGTTTGAAGTTTAAGGGTGGCGTGTCAAAGTCACACTGACACTATGACGGTTGTGCGAGTGCCTTGACTGCTATAGGGCCAGCTCTGGTAGCATCTTTGATGCCGGAACAAGATTGGTGGTAAAGGCAGCAGTGGAAACAGTAGGAAAGGAGCAGAGAGTGGATCGAAGGCTAGACATGAAAAATATGCAACACAGTCAGCAAAGGTGGACTGGCCATCTAGCTTGCGACAGAAATGCTTCTCAGCAACTTGTTGAGAAAAGAGAGCTTCTTGCTATGCAATTCTCTTATAATGCAGCTCACCTTGGAGTGCGGCATACTGTTCATCGTTGACAGCATAATGAGAGCTTTTCAATTAATTAAGAAAAACTGGTAAATTCTCTTCCACCCTTGTACACGTGAGAACATGGAGATCTACATTTGAAGTTGAGCTTTATGCTCTACTATAACATAGTGCGATGCAAATGCACTCAACGGATGAGAGAGAAATGAAGAATGAAGAAGAATATGAGGAAAAAGGAGCAAGAAACCTGACTTTGCCTAGCGGCGAAGTGAGAACAGGGGTCAGAGTGCGGTCGTTGTAGATGTTGCGACTACTCCTACTCTAGATACGAAGCAGTCAAGAAATGCTTGTAAGTCCATTGTGGCAAACGAAGAGACCGTTGTATCTGTCTAAGTCAAGGTGATGATGTGTTGTGTATTCAATGAAGCAGATGGATAAGAGGCAACCACAGCTGTGGACACACAGATGGAGGTTCTCTTAGACGACAAAGCAGTAGTGGTAGTTGTTACTACTGCAACAATGGAGTCACCTACAATAGCAACCTATGTGGCTACATTGACAATAGCGGCCGTAAAGGTTCCCAAGGAGATAAATGCTGTGGTGTAAGACTCAATAGCATGTCATGCCCTTGTACTAGCAGGTACATGTGCAACGCGCGATGTAGCTGCGGAAGTGTAGATAAGATCAATGCTGCATTACAATACGGCCTCAAGCACAACAGAGATTTTAGGTGACGATGTTGGTGAAGGTGAAGGCGATGCAGTACAAGAAATAACAGGTGGTGCTGGGTCTATCAACGAGGGAGAGGGATGGAAAGCAGTAGTGTTTGACCATGTAATGGCCGTAGGGGTACTGTATTGATTGCAAGCTGGCGCTGCCCACTTGTCCTAAGGGAAACAAGGGGGTGTACATGGATTTGACGAGTACATTGATTTGAAGAAGTGAGCTTTAAGGGAGGAGAAGCTTAGCACTTTGGGAAATCATCTACTGCCATTTTATAGGCCCATGCGTGTAGGCCTCTTCGAGGTCATACTTCTCCCCACGAAGATATCCTCCTACGGGCTAAATTCGGATCAATAAAATATCATCCTTGGGCTTGAACCTGTTGCTTTATTACGTTGCTTCCTTGTAGCCAGTGTACAAAAATTCCTTCCAAAACGAGTCCTGAAAATTAACGGGCTCAATTCATGCTCTCACAAAACTCTCAAAGAGGGAGAGGCCCGCGCAACATACCATGGTTGCTTGATTTTGGTCGATTAAACTCCTGCAGAGGTTTTCTGCATGCACATTTGACCCAGACTCCTGAACATTCCTTCATTTCTTTATAGTTCCATAATTGAGTGTGGCCTTGTAGCCAGTCTGCAAAATTCCGGCCCCGGTTGTTTGAAATAAACAAAAAAAAATCTTCGCAAATAATTATCTAGATTTAGGCAACAGAACGGATTCATGTGCTACTATATTGATATTGGAGCCACAGCTTGTGTTCCACGCACTCCTCGTGATACATGAGCTCGTGATGGTGGTGATGATATTGTTGCAGAAATACCGTGGTTAAGGCCGCTGTAACTAGTGCTGCAGTTGCTTAGTGGCGGTGGCAATAGATTTCCGTCACTGCTACTATGTGGTGGCGATGACAGAATACCGCGGTACAACCTCTCTTATACTCCACTCAGACCGGTGGTCTATCAAGCAGGAGGTAGCTGCTACAGCAGCTTTAATGAAGTAGTATGCTGTCAATGTCTTCCTACACAAAGAAGAGGGCTGGCAGTGGAGGGTATAGTAGCTACTACTCTTCAGAATTTGCAATGGCAGAAGACTAATACAATCACTCAGTGCTGGCAGCAATGGAATGCCGTCACAGTGGCTGCATTCTGTAGGACGTCTCTCGCCCTCCACTCGAAAGGGTGGTCATCCAAGCAGGAGGCAGCTGTTGCAAGTATTACTGCTTGGATGTGGCAATGGCACTATGTTTCTGCTGCTGCCTTCTGGTGGTAGCGGCAGAATGCCACCACTTTAGCGGTGGTGGATGCCGACATTGGCAAGATGCTATTGCTGTGGCCGAGAGTGGCAAGTACAAGTGCTCTCTAAATATTTGTGGGTTTTGTAGCCGACGAGCTGATCCTAATTAGTTGGTGAAGGAGAGCACCACCACTATTGCTGTCACCTGACAGTTGGCTATGTGTAGTGGTGGCGAAGAATTTCAATGTAGATATGAGAGGGTGAAGTAGCCAGGTGGGGGAGAAGGTGCTGGTGCTAATGCTAATTACTGTTGAAGTGTGCTCGGAGCAACATAGCTATGGCGGTGGCGGTGATGACTCTCGTCACGACTCAGTTCGAGGGTGATGTAGCTACACCACCACTAGTGAGGATGAACTTCTAGCCTGCCCTTATACTATTAGATTCTAGCGTGGGTGTGTACTGAGAGTTAGGAAGCATGAAAGAAAGGTGAGGGAAAGACACACATCGTTGTAAAAGACCACACCATGGAAGCAAGAAATCTTGAAGTTGAGAGAAAGCTGTGAACAAGTGAGGTTGGTGCAAGAATAATGAGGCCAGTTGACCGGACCCCCCCATGCGAAGTGGTTGCGTAAGGTTTGACCACCACCCGAGGTCGAACCATATCCACCGGCAGCGAGCCATTCTCGGATATCTCCTACATTAAGAAAAATCAGATATGTGACCCCTAGGGATCAGCAACCTAGTGATAACATGCAACAATCCACACATGCACAATCACAATGTAACCATATATTCACATTGATAATGAGCTTATGTGTGTGCTTCTCACCGCAGCTAGGTTTACGACACTAATGCCGTACTTACATACATGTTCACAATCTCTCAGAGATGTGCTCTTGATGTTATCCCATTTGGGTGAACTCAAAGTTGTCTGTGCAAAGTCAATCTTTGCAATCTGGCAAGAGCGCTCCAACCACATGATTTGATATTAGTACGTTGAAGACGTACCCAAGAGCTCTGTGTGTGTCAGTCACATGGAATGACGTGCACGAGGGCAGAGTCAACGAGTTACTTACATGCTTATGATCCTACAAAAAACAAGCGGGAATTGCACAGAAAAAGTCCTTAAACCTCAAATGTAGTTTGGAGTAAGGTTTGATGAAGGTTTGCATAAAAAATGGGTAGGTTGCATTTTGTGAAAAAAAAGGAATTTCATTTGTGCATTTTCTTGATTGCAATCGAGCAATGACCCCTTTTCCTTTTCTTCTTGGATGTGGAAATCCCTTATTGTGATGTAGGTTGTTATTTTTTCTGCGGGTTCCATCTACGTAGAACATAGACAACTGTAAACCGTAAACAAAAAAAAATCGCGCATCCAAAAAAGAAGGAAGATGGTTTTTTGTCCGAGTGTGATGTTGCAAGAGTAATGTTCCCATGAGGAGAAGTACGGAGAGCAGCTTGAATTGATATCCACATGTTTTTTTTTAAGACTATGGGTACGGTTGTAATATTATGTCCACACTATGGAGAGATGTATCCACCAAAGAATCATCTTAAAGAATGAGGGTCCATGCTAGAAAAAACTTGAGTCATGATTGGGAGAGGAAGATTAGCAGTACCAAATAAGGTCTCCCGAGACAACATAACATGTTACCAAGTACCTAGTTCTTGACCTCCAAGTAGATATACAAAACACACAAGACAGACCATTATTATGTGTGATAAGACAAACAAGGCTCTCACATCAAGAGCAATTCAAGCGCAAAACTTGGGGTCTCTTAAGGCACTGGCAGAATAAACCCGTGAATATTTCATCAGCCATGAATGAATGAACTAGGTCACTAGGACGCATCAGAACAATGTAGATGCTGAGCACCATCCGGACACATTATACACCGCTGACTACACGACATCATCAGATTGTGAGAAAAAACCCGTTATCGTACACTGATAACGGGCACAAGCACGAAGCGACAAAGAACCACAACAGCAGACGGGAAAAAGACCACAGAGGAACAAAACACTGAAGAGGAAGGCACACGTCATCCGAGATCACCACGGAGGGAGTGAAGAATCAATGACATGTACTACGACTTTGAAATTACAGTTTCATAGTCCCTTTGTGAGAAAAATCAGTGCGCTATTGCGTCGTGTCAACACTAAATAGGAGTACATCACCACACACGATGCATCCACACACAAATTGATGCTCGTTATTGATGTGCTTTGTGTGAGTGTGATGCATGCCATCATGCTCCGTAATGCAGTGCGCGCTTCATTTTTGTACCAAAGTGTGTTGCCATGGATGGGCTGGCACATATGTTTCACGAGAGGACACAACCAGATGCTCTCAAAGACACCACATACTCAGTCTGAGTCAAGATGCGAACAAAACAACCTTCCCTTCTGCTCTTAAAAGAGACGACGGTGCCGGTGATGAGGAAAATGTACTTCGATCGGTGGTACGCATTGTGATCTTGGGTGTAACTGCTGTTTGTGTACCTGTCAACTATGACAGAGAGCTGTTCACAAAAGCACAAGCCTGGGAACTGGACAGTATGTAGCAGATTACATACAACGCCACCTTGAGATGGAACCGACGCGGACACTTGGGGAGCTAGGACAAGAAGTTGAAGGATCTCCTTCCCATGGCTTATTGGTTGAAGGACCTTGATTACACAACCATGTTCTTGGACATGTACATTGAGCACCTCCCGGGCTCCCTGTACTTTTGCAAGGAGCACTACATTTGCACATTGACTGAGATTTCTTTGTGAATCGTGGACATGTCCCGTCCCCCCTCCCCCCTGCCTCCTTCCTGATACAGCTTAGCGTTCAACTCACACACCATATTACTCACGACACTGATTCTGGTGAGCTTGTGTCTGTCATCACCTTCCATTCCATCATTGGTTCCCTCATGTACCTTGCTGCTATCACTCATCTAGGCATTGCCTATGCAACAAATGTCCTTGTCCAATATACACACAGGCAATGGAGTGCCTACCTGAGCACAGCTGTGTATATTATGTACTTTGCGGTAAGATCTTCTGGCCTCATCGTCCCGTCTCGGTTCAGGGTGCCAATGCTTCAGGGGTATGTTGAAAAAAACTATGCACAAAATTTGGATGCATGAAGCCGCAATGACTTCTTCTTTCTCCTTGGAAACTTGGTTGTTCTTGGTGAGGTGGAAAACAAGGTTATAATGCACACAACACCAATGAGGCAGAGGGCATGGCCACTGGCGCAGCCATAGCTGAGGTTGTGTGGCATTGACGTAAACTCCGTGACCAGCACCTCCTAGTTCCCCTTGTCGTGCTCCACATCGATAGCAAAAGCGGTGTCGCCATAACCAAGAACGCTGATGCACTCCACATGGAGACCAAGCATATCAATGTCAAGCACTATTATGTTAGTGATGATGTCGCTCTTTAGTTCATCCATTCTAAGTTTCAACTTATGGCTTCCGCACAAAGGCACTTCACCAGATAGTATTTGCAGTGAGCATCGATGTTGTCAGCCTCCTCAATCTTCCACTACCCGGTTGAGCCTCTCACTGTTTCTCCCACTCCTTGTTGTTTTCATCCATGATTTCTCCATCCTTATTTGCCACCTTGTCGTGTGTAGGGAGGGCTCATTACTGGTACTGTGTTTATCTCTGAAGTGCACTTTACCAATCTTATTTACCATATGAAACCCTTTCTTCACTATGTCCATGGCTCTTCCTCGCTTCCCCGGCTCCCTCCTCTCTCACCTGGCTGCTCTGATGTTTTTACCTATGTCATGTGGAACATCTAGCTGTATGCATGTTAGTCCCTCGTCGTTGGCCTTGCTCATGACGATCGTCCACTACCGTGTGGCACATCAGGTTTTACGCTGCCATGTCATTGGGTGGAGCCGCAGGAGAAGGTACTAAGTCATTATTTAGCCGTACCTCTGGGGACGTGTAAGGTGTTTCGTGTGGGACACCTGGAGGGGTGTGGTACTACCACAAGATGGACTACTGGAGCGACGTAATGCCGTAAGAAAGGTGTGGTACTACTACATGATGGCCACTAGAGTAGCGTGGTGCTACACCGGACTCAACCGTTGGAGGAATTTGGTGTCGCCTGCTTGTCCATCATATCAGGATGAGCTCGCATATGTGTGGCGCCTTCTCTAGATTCTGTTGCGGTTGCCCATGTCCTTGGTTACATGGGCCCGTCCATGGTTGTGGACTTGTTGTATGCTGTTCAAGATTTCTCCTTGGAACAACCATCCTTGATTCTGCCATCGTGTTAAACCATAATTAAATTGAGATTTTTTGGTAGATTGTTGATTCTAGGCCCAATTGAAACGTACGTGCTACCCTTTTTACCAGGTGTGCATCTGCTTCGTCATTAGTGACCACGGCCAACCGGGCTGTTTTGTTGTATTGCTTGAGCACCTCTAGGTGTCTCAATCATTTGTAATACCAATAAAAAATTCCAAACTAATAGTGCATGCACCAAAAGTGCTGTGTTGTAAAGGACCGTGACCACCCTCGAGCACACCGTTCCAGAACCACAACGGCCACCATCGTATGTTGGCCGCGTTGTATCACAATGCTCTCTTCTTTAATGATTTTCACTCCCATAACACAATGCGTCTTGTGATTGCATTCACTTTTTAGCATGCCATATTCATGTCTGCTCAGTTGGCAGCTCGATAGGGACTCGACGATTCCACTCATTTTTCTCACGTTCCATACTCTAGATTTCTATTCTCCTCAACCTCTTGTAGTTACCCTACTGATCTTTGATTTCGTTTTTTTCAAAATTGCTAATTATGTGTTCCATGATTTCGAACACAATTTTTTACATTTTAGTTATTTAGGTAGTTCCTAGACTTTTGTTCAACGAAAAAGTCTGATCTTTAAATTCGACGAACTGGATCAAATCCGTGCACGAACGAGGATTTTTCCTTGTCGAGCGGGCGTCTGAGCATAGCGGATGAGCGAGAATACCATCCGCTCGCTGTCTGACAGGTCTGACGCGTCCTTTTTACACGTCAGACATGCCAGACAGCGGGTCTGTGAGGTGCGCGATAGCGCAATTCGAGTGTGAACCGACTTTTTTCGAATATTGTTTCTGGTTTTTGAGCTTGTAGAACTCGCGTCATGAACGAATATTTTTTAGGCCTGTCAAAGTAATTATTTAGGTGATACTTAATCAATTCGTTTAAGAAAAAATTCGTTCATTGAAAACCTCCAAAAAAACATTTATAATCGAAATCCAAGATCAGTAGGGTATATCACCTGATTTTCAAACCACAAGCCCCCTAACAAACCTTAATAACTCCACTCTCACATAATCACTAGTCTTGATCCCTCTTGTGATTAAGTGTCCCCTTCTCCTATCACACAAATGTGAGGTCAAGCTCTCGATCCGTGACGGAGTGTCACATAGACACTTCTCACAACAGCGATAAAGTGACCGTCTCCTTTTCCACCCCTACATCTCGTTAGTAGGCCTATGTTCATCAATTTTGTCAAACATTTCGTGGATATGACATCATCGCAAGGTTCAACCTTTCTTTACGGATTCTTTCCTGATGGAAGCATGGGGTCCCTTATCTCCATCATCAGAAAAAGAATTCTCTCGCATCATGTCAATGCTGCATGCCATCTGGTGTTCACTTGTTAATGTTTTTCCTTTATGTGGAGAGTTTGTGAGGGATCTTCAGTACTCCATTTACATAAAAGGAGAATGTTTTCGGCCTCGCTACTGTGTGGCATGGCAGGTGCCCATGCAAAATTATTTAAACCCTCAAATGCAATTCAAGGTACAGGTTTCATCGCGGTTTGTATCTCAAACAAGGAGGTCTTTGCAAGGGCGGAACCGCCATGTAACCCTCTCCTTTGAAGAATAAAAATATTCCCTCCATGCTTCTTAAACTCTGGGAGGTTGTTCCATTCTACCTTGCATGAGAAGAAAAGCAACAATCTGCCAATCGGTTGCAAAAACCTAAACCTTGAGTCGAAGGCTGAGAAAAACTCGCAAATTACTCCTCTAAACTCTGGAAAATCAACATGTTTACGTCACACGCAATGCGACATCGACATGCTAGCACTTGTATTTAAGAAAAACAATCACAAACCCCTCTATCAAGGGGTTTTTGGTTATTCCATGGAGATTTTACGGGGGATTTGCGTGGGGAGTCAGAGGCTCCCCGTGTATTAAAAAGGAACCTGTTGGACCCCGCTACCGTGGAGCCAAGTAGGTCTCCACACAAAAATATAACTCTACAATCCCATGTATAATTAGGAGGAGGGTTTGGAGGTGGTACACCCCATTTTAACAATGATTTATGTGGTTTGAAAGTCAGTTTTTATAGGAGAAGAAAAGAAAGGAGGCGAATGATGAGAAAGAAAACAAGGAGAAAAGAGAAGGCAAGATTCTGGCTGCAGGTAGGAGAGAGCCACACAATGGTGGAGTGGGGATGATAACAATGCACGATCTACAAACATGGAGGGGGAAACATGTGTAGGCACAACTCAGTTTGTTGAATCTAAGAGTTACACACAACAGATGTGCAGCATAACGGGAGCTGTCCTCGAGCAAGCAAGTAACAAACTCGCTCTCGCTCGAGTCCCTCCCCAATCAGCCTTGGGGTTGGAACCAGGCACCGTCAAATATATGCTGAGAGTTAGCACACAAATCAAAACCAATAGAACTAGGTCCCGGGTATGAACCCAGATAGTTTCAATGCTAGCATTAAGTCCTCGAGACAAATATAAACAACCACAAGCTGGACACAAATGTCGATGATGTTCCCAATCAAAGAGCTCTTTTGTTGAACGGTATAGATGTTGCTCTGACGCACCTTCCCCATGGCAGAGCCACTGACAGCAGGAACCCTTGATGCCCAGTCACCTACATCAGTGTAAGTAGAGTGTGAACGAGGCCAGAGGGCACTTCGTGGTATGAATCATCACTCCCCCTTGACCCACAGCCGACGCACTAATACACACTTTCTAAAAGACACAAATTTTAGAAGAAGTGACACACAGAACTGTATACATGCAAAAGGATGAGGACTCAACCAGGGATATCACGAGCAGACAAAAGGCCAATGGCATGAACTGCTATCTTGAAGTCCTAACCTTTGTGAGGAAGTCAGCTCTTTGCTACCGAGTGCCAAACTAGACTATCTGGACATCACCTGGAGTAACGGAAAAATTGATGTTCAGCATTAATATTCTTAGTGCGTGTGTGATGCATGCCATCGTGCTAAAAAATAGCCTTGGTGCTTTGATTGTAACAATGCAGCATGATACATGGGATGGAGACACACAGCTGTTACATCAGGCAACACATCCAGATCCTCTCACATGTGCCTTCGCCAAGAGAAATATACTCTGCTTCACTAGAGCTGCATGCCACACAGTCCTGCTTCCAGCTCTACCACAATAGAACAGTCCCTCCAACAAGGAAGAGGTAGCTGGTGCGGCTGCAAGCATCAGCGTCATGAGCCTAGTCTCTGTCGGTGTAGCCGTCAACCACTACCAACGGCTGTTCCCGACAGCAAAGATCGGTCCGAGCAGTGGGTAGGGCATATCTGACAATGCGTAGTGTAGCATACAGGTGTCGTGCTCGAGGGCACTGTGAGAAATGCATAAGAAAGTTTACGGTAAAGGAAAAATCTGCCCTGGTCATGCTTATCAGGTACATGAGGAACCCAATCACGCACACATAGTTCATCATGTCAACTGCCTCTCCTAGCTTTGAAAGGCATGTTACCTTTAAAACCCTCTCTCTAGCTGCTGTAATATGCGTTGATGCCGTGGGCACCTTCTCCAATAAGGAAGCGAAGCACTTCCCCAGGCTCAGACATATGCAGCTTGGTGAACATGGAGCACGTAATGAGAGCGGTTGCCCTCCAATTCCATCCCCAAAGATACACAGGCTAGTCCTAGGTCCTTCACCTTGTACATGGACAACAACAGGGAATTAACCGACCCGAAAGCCTCCTGTTTGGATGATGCAATCAGGAAGTTGTCAACATAGACAAGGAAGACAAGGAAAGGAGCTGATGGCAGAGTGATAAAGAGAGATGGGTCCAAGATACTATGTCGGTAGCCATCCTTCTCCAGGGTCGACGTGATCCCCTGATTCCAGCTTCGAGGAAACTACTAAAGGCATAGAGGGCCTTCCGCAGCTGCCAGACTCTGTCGGTGCCATCAGAGAATCCAAGAGGCTGAACCATGTAGATCTCCTCATCTAGTTATTTGTATGAGAACATGCTTCTCATGTCCATCTGTTCCAGCTCCCAGTCATGCTGGACCACAAGACAATGCAACGCTCAAGCTGTTTTGTAATGGCCAATTGGTATGAATGTCTCATCAAAGTCGATGCCTGGGACTTGGCAGAACCCCTTCGCGATGAGGCGTGCCTTGTACTTGTCAAGCACGCCATTGGGTTTGTACTTCTGCCAATAGACCCACTAGGAATAGATGGCTTTGTGCCCTGGTGGTAGATCGACCAGAATGTACACAACCAGATTGTACATGGCATGGCCGTCAAGAGCCTTCAACTCATCTTGCATGGTGGATTCCCATTACTGGGCATTTAGGGCCATGTGTGCCTGTAAACCATGGTAGATTTGAGAGGCACAGTTCCAAACGTAACGAGTTGCAACATTGTTGTATGTGGCAGGATCCATTGCCAGTGCATCCTCAGTCATGAGCAGTGCATAGCCTAGGGAAGTCCTGGGATGAACAATAGCAACAGCCAGGCCTAGCGTGTCCATGTCTATTGGCACTAAAAGGGGCTGCTCATTTTGGAACGAAGAAAGACGGGCAAACGCTTTGGAGATGCTGGAGGAGTGGTTAGGAAGCGCGCAAAGACATCCACCGTGGATCGTGAGTCAAGTACAAGCTTAGTGGGATCAGCAGGCCGAGGTGAGTCTAACATTGGGCTCGTCAACAAGCCAAGAGGCGTGAGGGAAACGACAGGGCAGCCAGACTGGATGGAGCCGGAGGAGCATGAATAGGAGACACAGAAGTAGAGGGAGACAAAGATGTGGCTGGAGAGGCTGGGGTGCCAGACGAGCTGGATGCCATGGATGGAAGGGACAGTGAGGCTAGTGAGTACGCAGGATCTAACAACTGGGCAAGGACCAAGGGTGCGGGTCGCGGGGAATCAACCATAGGACTTAGAGGAGCAACAAGACCGAAAACCCCCTCCCAGCCGAGAGAGCGGGAGAAGGGAGACAGCGAATGAGAGGCGACCAAGGTCAAGAAGAAAGAACGATTCAACGAACAATGTGTCTTAAGACTCGATGACATGTTGGCGCACAGAATTCCAAACCGTTTGGCCTTAGACTGAGCGAAGACGCCGAAGAACGGACATAGATACCGCGAATTTGAACTCGCGCAGGTCGTCATATAACCAGCCAGAGGCAATGCTTCCCCAGATCCGAGCAAGGCGAAGGTCAGCATGAGTGCCAGACTAGTGCTCAAAAGGCGTGACATTATGTGGTAGAGGTCCATGATAGACACGATTCTAGACCCAGGTCATATAACTCATGGTCTCAAATGCAAAGAGCGGCGACAAGCCGGACTTAGAAAACAAGGTATGGTTGCCATTAGCGATGATACAATTCCACCATGATTTGGTGGGGTGTGTAAGGAGCCGAGGTCTCAAGAAACATCCCTTTAGAGGTAAGGAAACGGGAAGTTGGACCTTGGAATTCACCGCCACATCCACTGCGAAGGTTACACACGGAGCGCTGACACGCGCGCTCAGCCTGGGCAAGCCAAGACACAAGAACAGAGCATAGGTTGCGCCTTTGGTGAAGAGTAAAGACCGAGTAAAAGCGAGAGAAGTCATTGACTAACCATAAGCGTAACGCCCTACATCCCCATTAAGGTCATGGGGAAGGGGACCCATGACATCAACATGAACACGGTCCAGGGGATGAGCGGAGTGAGATTCAGAATCAGAAAAGGCTGAGTGATGCATCTTACCCTAGACATAGTCAAGGCATGTAGCAGGACAAGGAGAAGGGAAGGTGGAGGGTGACAATCCAAGAGCAAGTTGAAGACGGAGCATGCCAGTGATGACATCCGTGTGTACATGGGCAAGACGAAGGTGCAACAAGTGGAAGAGATGGGGCACGAGAGAGGGTGCAACACGGGCGAGGGTAGTGCTAACAGAGGTGACAGAGGAAGAGAATTGTGGACACAATAGAGCTTCTCACATTTGACACCACACAGGATAACACAACTAGAAGGACAAAGACGGATTGTGCCAACACCGCAATTGGCTGAGGTTTCCATGCCTTGATCATCCAAAGATGAAAGTCGCAGTAGATGCCTGGATGTAGATGGACAATGGGATGTGGTAAAGAAGTACAAATGCACGGAACCGCTGCTATGACAGTCGGAGTAGCCAATTTTGCTGCGATTGTTGCACGTGGACCCAGGTGTAGATGCACCACGACGTGTGGCAGAGAGGTGTGGAGGCACGAGCTTGACGCTGCAACAGTTAGAACTGCCGCGGATTATGTGATGGTTGCACCTGGTTCCTGGCTGGAGAGACGGGGGTGACGGTACAATGCCAAAATTGCTGCTGAGAAAGTGTCCGTGGCTAGTAGAACCACTGGCCCGGTCAAGCGCGAGCTGTGTGCTATGAGCGTGCTCGCTGTTGCGGATGTAGCATTTGTAGCTGTTGAGACAGGTAGACGCCGCGGCAGCGAGTTTGGCCCGGATCGAAAATGGGCGGAGGAAGAGTCCTCTCCTGTTGGGTGGAGGCGTACATCTCCCTTGCTCTGATACCAGTAGGTAGCAAAGGCTTGCTAGCATAGAACACTTAGCAAGCGAGGAAGTAAGTGGTGCACGCACGGCACCACGGATGAGGCAAGCTCAAACGCTTAGAGGCTCAAGAGACGAGCAACGAGTTACAAGAAGGGAGAAACAGAAGAGCGAGGTGTTAGCAGCCAGTTGACCGGGCCCCCCCCACGCGAGACGTTCGACTTGGGGCGAAACGCCACCCCGGGATCAAACCAGACCGACAGGCAGCATGCCACCGGCGGTTTCTCACACTCAGGAACAGCCGGAAGTGTGGTCCCGTAGGATCAGCAACCTAGCGCTACACTTCAACAATCCTACCTAAACATGCATATCAGAAATACAAATAGCCACATTGACCTTGAGAGTATGTGGATGCACGTGTCCCTAAGATGTGATGCTCCAATGTTTGCTAAGCAGATGTGTAGCACATTTTGCTGAGAGTAGAAAAATTTCCCTCAAGCACAACTGAACATGATGCTGTTGGCACCAATCTTATACTCGGTTGAGACGCCACTGGTGCATGGTCCATCATATGTGCGCCTTGAGCTTCGCTTCATTTTGGTCGCTTGCAGTGACAGCGTGTGTGTGGGCAGAGTCAAGAGGTCACTTGAGTGTCTTACAGCCATAACCAACAAGAATGCCATCATGCACCTGAAGATCACTTTCCTAAAGAGCCTCTTTTGGCATGAAGAAGGGAAGTATGGATCTTGGTGTCCTAGAAACACGTCTCCATTGGTATGGGTCAAGACGCATATGTTTTGTATTCACCCTCTACAGAAATTGAAGTGTGGGGGGTAGAGGGATGTTTGCAAGGGTGCAGATGGGGAAAGGTCACGATAATGGATGCAGTATAGGAGATGGGAGCCTGTTGGCTCCACCTTCTAGAGTTCTCTGAGACCGGGATGGATCGAGCGGAACGCAAGGGTAGAACAAAGAAGAACCAGTAGAGCAATGGCATAGATATAGCAACCATCGTACAACATAGTATGCCGCGGCATCGTTCAACACACTAACTCCTCTCACAGCCTGACCAGAAGCTGTACTCTCTAGTGGCCCGAAGCAGCCGCGAATGACGCCAGTTGCATTGCATGTTTGGCGTGTCTTGCGATGACTTCCAAAATCCACAGAATGAGTCTTACACGGCCAGAAAGAGACAGCCCTGAAGGCGTCACCGCACTCAATGCTACCCCCCCCCCCCCCCCCCCCCCCCC